>CM076579.1:147970489-148075677 GCA_034641835.2 Pinus albicaulis | reverse complement strand
GCCAATAAAGTCGGCTCCGGGGAAAATTCGGGATTTCTTCAAAAAGTCGGGACTTTTTGCCGACTTTTTCCACACTGCAAAACTATTATGGCCCTAAATAATTATTCATAGGATTGCACAAGTGGTATAGAAGTTATATTTTCCTTCTTCTTGCATTCATAAGGTTTTTCATGTATCTTGCCTAAAAAAAGTTTTGGGAAAAAATATGCCAATGTAAATAGAACTTCCAAAATTTGATGAAGAATGAAAGTTGATTCTTGAACCAAAAAAAGTTATAGATAAACATTTTGTATCTCTTTGACATATAACCATTATGAAGTACCTAATCAAGTGGAAGAATATTCCTCTGGAAGAAGGTACATGGTAAAATGATCAATTCGTGATGAAATACCCACGGCTAAAGGGTTAGTTTGAAGTTTTGACAAAAGTTTTGTTATATGTTTTATATAACGCACGGCAGAATAGTTTTATTGTTTGTTAAGGTCCCACACAGTGATCAAATTTGAAGGGCAGATCCGAATTTCAATTAGAAGGGCATATATCTATGTCACCCTTCCATAATGAAAAGCTTTAAAAAAAAACTTTTCAATTGACCACAATAAATTAGTCTTACATTTCATTTTCAGAAAGACAAAACCATCAATCTTTCTATTAATAAAAGACGGTTACATATGCAACAATGAAGAAGGCTCCATCTTTCATTGCTTAAATATCTCATTGGCAATGTCAACATAAGTCTTGAAGACGCTATTATAAGAGTTTGGATACATACCACCGAGATATAGGAGATTCTTATGTGTCAGATTGTGTAATGCAATTTTGACTTTGTCTCACAAGGAGCAGCAGCATGGAGGTCTGGATTTTTCTTATAGAACTTTATTATTATTATTTGAAATGTTGTTTATAGATATGAATACAACAATGAAATTATGAGCATGGTGGACAATTAGTCAAGCTCATGATGCCAAACCATGATGATGTAAGTTTGGAATTTAACATTTTTACATGTTAAAGACAAATAATCAAAATCACTGACAACTTAGTATGCCATAATTAATAATCATTCCCTGTTCACTTTTGTTAATAGGTTTATGTCACACGATGATGCAGGGGCATTAGGCACTAGCCAACAATGTAGGAGGTTTTGTCCACATGTTGTGGCTAGGAGGGTTCGAAAACATTTGAGTTGTAAAAGCTAGGTGTCAATACCTCAGCTGACTGTATTACTTAGACCAGTTAGAGTTGTAGGAGTCAAATAGTTTCAGTTAGTTGAATTATTATAATTAGACCTTTTGATTTCTAGAACGGTCCTCTCAGAGGAACCGAAGAGCCATATGTTATGTATATAAATTGTAATTCCTCGGATGAATAAAAGTAGAGAGGGAAGAGGAGAGTAGAGAGGGGATTTCTACAATAAACCTGTGTGTGTGAACAATTATTTCCAGTTAAATTATTTCCAAGCTTAGTTGCCATTGAATTATCTCGAACTGCTAATTGTGAATAATTGTTTAACTGTGAGGTGATTGGGTACTAATAATTCCATTCTTCTGTCTTTGAATTCCCCGTAAATTGTTGGATAACCCTGTGAACTCACCCCACTCGAAGGCGAGGTCTGTGTAGAGAACCGGGGTCATGAACATTGTTCAAATATAAGAATCCCGCTTAATAACGAGACAAGATTTTTGTGCTTTCAGAACCTGACCTGAGGATTGGACATGAGTTAACAAACAAAAGGATAGCGGAACCAGACTTGCACCCGTGATCAAGCCCTGTACCAAAACCACGAGCGGAATCACAAAAGCGGGTTGCCCATATCGCACCGCTTTTACAGAGTAGGAAGTATTTCCTATTCACGAGCGATTCCATAGGGAATGCGACACGTGATGAAGTGACCCCCGGAAAACCACCGTTTAACCCGCGCCATCGCACGTTAAATCCCGATATTGGAAGCCGAGCGAAATTGCCAAGAGTCATTGATTTGGAGAAGGGCCATTGGACGGTGGTCGCACGTTGAACTTGCCCAGAGGTTAACTAAGGTGTGTGGAGGATATCCAGGTACGATATGAGTGTTTGATTGGTTATTGATATATATAGGTGGGGCTGGAGTATAATGAAATGTTTAAATTAAACGATTGGCGGATAATTAGCATTAGTCTGGAGCATGATTGTTGTAAGGTTGGGTGGTGAAATATAGAGCCGAAAGTTCATTACAAGTTATTTATTTAAAAAGAAACATGGAGTATAAATACAAAGTGTTGAAAGTTAAACATTGGTTATAAGGCTTGGAGATAATATAAAGTCGGGAATATAAATTAAATTCCAACCATTGTGGATGGTATTTATTTATCAAATTCTACGAATTTGATAAATAAACCCGAAGAAAGAAGAAGTCAATTAAGACCCAGGCTGGAGGAAAAGAACGGGGTAAACCAAGGGAAAATGCTGACAGAGCGATTGTAGACACACCAGCTCTCCTTAGGGTCCAATTTCAGTTTTGTTGAGTCACACAATGATCTCTCTTCTCTGGCATTTACTTGTATTGAAGATCACTATTCTAGGAATAAGGAGTTATTTTCTCCAAAAATAACCCTAGCCAAACATTGACAATGCATGAAGGATATCTTTCTATGCTTCATAAGTACATATGTTCTACTTCTAAATCATGTCTTGGAAGTGGTTGTTTTGCTGGAAATTATTCACCAGTTGGTTTCATACCAAAGTCTTTTTCACATTTTCAGCATCCAACACATGAAAAAGATAATGGTTTAAAACAACATAAATATTTGAAATTTTGCAAGAATTGTCTGGCACACTTTGAATATGAATTTTGAATTCAATTGCATGATGCTGTATAGGATCAAGTGTCATTTTAAATACCAAATGTTTCACAAGAAACTTCTCAACATGCTACCCTGCAGTAAGGATTAAATGACAATATTGCATCAACTATTTCCATAATAAAAGTGCACCTCGGCCATAAGACTAAAAAACTACAAATGTTGTAGATCTAACAAGACCACACAATCAAATGTATTCCACAAGGCTAATACTGTATGAAAAATGAAAAGGAGTTTGCAACCAAAAATACCTTAGGCAACTAATTCAATTAGATACACCAAACCATCAGCAAAAAGGAAAACCAACCTACTTGGCCTCAATATTTTCAACTGGGTCCTCTAATTCAACCAATAAAAAGGCCAAAACCATAGCATTGAGATACATTTCATTACACTGTCAATAACAATAAAATTTGACTCATCCATAACCCTTTCCTTTTATTGTTGTGAAAAGCTTTATGCATTACTTTAATATTGAATTATGAACCGTAAAGGAACTTACAAAATGTGACATTACGAACCTGGTCAAGCACACAAGAAAAAATATCCTAGACATGACCCTGGTTGACAAGTTGTATTGCTCATGATGCAAGAGGATTTGTACCTGCACTGCCAAGTCAATCAAAATCCATCATTATCTATATAATAAATACAAGTAATTGATGTAGTATTTTTTACTCTAAGATGCATTCTTATGATAATGTTAGAACATATGTTGAAAATGTCAAAACATACCTGAATAAGCTCCTCTTCGTTTCAAGAACAATTTATTGGAGTTGCATGAACTTGGAACAAGCCTCCCACGATCTGAAAGAGTAGCAACTAAGTCAACAATGACTTTTTTGTTGCTACGCTGGATCGAGGGAGGTTTTCTCCAAGATTAAATCACTCCAATAAATTATTCTCTACTAAACAGGGCCAACCACGTGAAGGTGGAAGCTCTTATGGCCCCTCCCCCCCCCCTCACATCACTCTCAATTCCCTAATACCCAATCTATATTTCATTTTTTACTTTCATGAGCATAAAAAAAAATATTCAATAACTAATAAAAAACAATTCAACAAAAAGTACGCAAGGAAACATTGCAATTAATGCTTGACATAAAAATAGTATGATAAATGAGTTTTTTATATAACGCAAAAAAAGTTCCATGGTAACGTTTGTCTTATAATAATACAATATTTTACATTATCGAATTTTATTTTTCTCCTTCCTATTTTTAAAGCTCCTAATTACATCATCAATATCATCATGCTCTGCTCCTGTTTCGTGCCTTTTGACCCGCACTGCTGACTTAGTTGCGTAGTCACGATGTCTGGTCTCATCCAGTGATGGGGCATCGCCTACAAAAACAGACAATATTAAATTTTAATTGTCAATTTTGAAATATCATTGACCTAGTTCGGTAATATTAATAAAAAATTGCAATGAGATTATTTACCTGGTGCACCAGTTGTCGTCGCTGACCTATTTGTGTAGTCACGATGTCTGGTCTCATCTAGTGACGAGGCATCGCCTACAAAAACAAATAATATTAAATTTTAATGGTCAGTTTTTAAATATCATTGAACTAGTTTAGTAATATTAATAAAAAAAAATGCAATGAGATTATTTACCTGGTGCACCAGTTGTCGCCACTGACCTAGTTGCGTAGTCACGATGTCTGGTCTCATCCAGTGACGGGGCATCGCCTACAAAAACAGATAATATTAAATTTTAATTGTCAGTTTTTAAATATCATTGAACTAGTTCTGTAATATTAATAAAAAAAATTGCAATGAGATTATTTACCTGGTGCACCAGTTGTCGCCGCTGACCTAGTTGCGTAGTCACGATGTCTGGTCTCATCTAGTGACGGGGCATCGCCTACAAAAACAGATAATATTAAATTTTAATTGTCAGTTTTTAAATATCATTGAACCAGTTCGGTAATATTAATAAAAAAAATTGCAATGAGATTATTTACCTGGTGCACCAGTTGTCGCCGCTGACCTAGTTGCGTTGTCACGATGTCTGGTCTCATCCAGTGACGGGGCATCGCCTACAAAAACAGATAATATTAAATTTTAATTGTCAGCTTTTAAATATCATTGAACTAGTTCGGTAATATTAATAAAAAAAATTGCAATGAGATTATTTACCTGGTGCACCAGTTGTCGTCGTTGGGACTGTTGCCATGTCTTCCTCTCTGGTGGTAAGATCCTCAAGGGAAACATTCTCTGTCATTTAAACAAAAAAATTTATAAGGACAACCATCAAGGTATAATT
This sequence comes from Pinus albicaulis, assembly GCA_034641835.2. Lineage (NCBI taxonomy): Eukaryota > Viridiplantae > Streptophyta > Pinopsida > Pinales > Pinaceae > Pinus > Pinus albicaulis. The sequence goes on along the minus strand of CM076579.1, from coordinate 148,070,571 downwards.
ATAAAAAATTATAAGTGGAAATTAATTACCGTCACGGCCCTCACTGATAGTAGCATTGTCGGCCTGGTCCCCACTACAATGATTAGGTTGCACGTGAGGATCATCTACATCTGGCTCTAAAACTGGGTTATTTGCCTCGTCGGTAGTGCTGCTCCCCTGATTTAAACAAAGTTTTTAGACATTAAATTTATGGATGAAAACAAACATATTGAAAGGTTAATGTTTTACCTTATCAGGCATTCTGGATCTTCGGACCTGCCCCAAGCTTATGCGACGTTCAACTACGGCTTGATGGCCAAAATGGAAAGCGATATTTATATCTTCCTTTGTAGTTTCTGTTCCAAATTCATCACCCTACATTACATATTACTGTGTATTTTTAATCATATTTGATAGGATTACAAAAACGTTGGAAGGCGATACAACTAATTATAAGATGTTTAGCTACTTAATTACAATTATTGCGGCCAATTTCAAGTAGCCGCCCTGGCCTAGCTTGTGATGGCCCTTTTTTTCAATCCTAGCTTTGGTTGCCTTTGAGGTGTCAGGCAACCTAGCATCAAAATATTAAAGTCAGATATGACGTAGCACACTTTTATTTTAGACATAGAGAAAATTAAAGCTATTGAATTAAAGTTGTAATTTACCTTGCAGGTCCAAATACATTTTTTCGCCTTTCCTTTCTCTATCATGGATGAGTGTCAACACTTCTCTTGGAATCAGTAGGCTGCCCATCTAGGGATGACAAAATTGCCTACAGGTTCCTAAATCATCAATATTTTTCACATATCTGAGCCACCTGCTGAGCCTCACATCATGGAATGCTGACTTGTGTGGCTCAGATAATTCAGAGTTTCTTTTTCTTAAATAATCAGAATTCCACCCTGTGTGTATGGTTGGGCCAAAAATTACCAACGAATGGCTCTCCAGATACATGTAGAACTCATTATTTCCTACACAGAAGAAAAAAAGAAAGATATTATTATTAATTTAAAAATAAAAATCATGATAAATATGTTTTAGATAAAGTACATGAAATAGTTAAAATATTAAAATTTACCCGGGAGTTCTACATGATTTATAGGGACACCTTCATCATTCACCAACAACGTGCCATTAATGGTATCTGTGGAGCTGACACGTGTAGCTCCAGGAAACACAATAATGTAGTTGGCCATATCAGCCTCATCATTGCCAACACGTTCAGTGGTTGGCTGGGTGTTTGCTTGGGCAAGGTGTGTTTCTTGGCTGGCACCTAAAGGACTAGGTGTACGAGAGGGTTTTTGGGAAATATCTTGCCCTTATGTCCCACTACCACCAACACCAGATTTAGCAAGTGCCAGAAAACGCTACATACAAAAGAACTTTTTGTTAGTTTAGTCAATGTAAAAATTAAAAATCAAACTATCACAATTCATCTCATGTAGAACAAAAAAAATATCATTTTGACTTTTTATTATTACCTGATATCTTTCTAGCTGGCTCATAAGTTGTTTTATCCTCTCTTTTGTTTCAGGTGTTTGAGGCACTTCTATCAAAGTATTAAATTTCGACCTTGCATCTCGTGCCTTTTTTCGCAACAAGAACACTGGAGAAAGGGATGAAGAAAGCTCTTCCTCAAAGAGGGAATCATCAAGCGTACCATGGCTAGGTGTTTGCATATTTGAAAAAAATTAATATTATTTCAATTATGTAAATAACTAAAATACCTGAAGATAGAGCAATTATGGCACTTTACATGTTCTTCCGCTGGCCTCTTTCCGCGATCATCCCATCTCTGGGTTGTTCCTGCACTGCTCTCATCAGTCTGCCACATTGCAATAAAATTATAAATGTAAAAACTTGAAAAAAATATCTAACTTGAAAACACAAAATGAAAACTGAAATAATTTCTAATAAGACACTGGACGACAAAGTTAGAGTTTCAAATATGCCTTGCATTGAATTCAGTCCTCGAAACATGTCATTGCACATTAAGGCACCCAAACAAGAGACAAGATGACAATGAAGACCTTATTGAATATATTGCTGGAGAAACTTCTAGTAAACTTGTTGTGAAGACCTTGAGGACATTTTTGGAGCAACATTGTTGAAGCTGATGGTATTGCATTGTTGGAGACGATCTTGAAGGGCCTTGAAGTGAAGCTTTTGGAGAAACTATTGAAAAATCCTTCGAGCATTTAAGTAAGGCACTTTCTATCTTCCATCAACTTTTTCCTTTCAATATCCTTTAAACAATTTTGTTGATATTTAATGTTTGAAATCACGTTATAATTCCTTGATTATATGTGTTTGGGGACTAGAATAATTTCACACTAAACCATGCAAACTTAAAAGTAACTTAACAGATCCATAAAGTAATAATAATCATAATCCCTAATTTCCTATTGTACGATATGATGCAAATTATTCAAACATGAAGCAATGAAGACATGCAATGTCTGAATTTCAAGATTGATGAACCAATACAAGAAGTTAGAAACTACAACTTTGATTCAATACTCGGTGTCCTAACTCCAGGAAGGAATCTAGTTTGTAGTACAGAACATGCATCGTGTATTATCAATTCTTAATTGACAACAACTAAAGGTCATCTACCTCATCAATTCCTTCCCATTTTGTGTTTTTATGTTATATTCCTTATAAAGTGTCAAATTTCTCTCAAAGTAAGCAACCACTGAATAAAATAAAAAATAGTTGAGATATGATTGAGAAATGGTCATTTATTTCTTGAAAGGATCTTCACAATTTCTTTGGTTGTTTTTCATCTCACGAAACAAGAAATTACCTAAGAAACTATCGTGATGTAATATAAGAAACAACACGGTGCAATGGCCATTTTCAAAGCCAAATGATGTCCATTGAGGACATGGGCTTTATTTGGTTCCTGTTTCATAGGAGTTTCGGGTAGAAATGGAACTTTGTTGTACCATTTCCAGTAGTAAAAAGGGAAAACCTTCTTTTTCCATGGGAAATAATTTACCTTTCCTTTTTCAAAGCAATCTAAATCACAAAAAATATGAACTATACTACACACATTCTTGGATAATGTGAAAGTGGAAAAGGAATACCCTACACAAGTGATGCACACATGTAAATTTGAACACTAATAGATTTTTGTAGTTGAAATGCAATTCTTGTTTTCATTTAAATGTGGGATATAATGGCTGCCAAATTAATAAGCGTTTCTTTGGGAAAAATCTAAATCTTGTATTGGGTGATGAAGATAATAGAGGGTATTCAATCTTGATTCTTGACATCTAGAGAGAACCGTACAACCTAACACAATCTAATGTAACTGACCAAAAAAACCCAAATAGAGTCAACCCTACTATAGGAGGAAGGGCCTGCAGTAAGAACTTACCATTTTTCAAGAGCTGAGGGCGAATGTTGTTCTGCAAGAGCTGAGGGTGAATGCAAGGCGAATGTTGTTCTACAAGAGCTAAGGGCGAATGCAAGGATTCTTGACATTGTGTTTAACTTGAATAACTCAAATGATTATAAATATCAATGGATGAGTTCTTTTTTTCAAGTATGTCACTCAAAACTCTTATGTCAAAGCATTGTATGATGGCTAGCATTTGCTTGTTTCCCTTTCTTCAGTTCAATGTAAAAGTATATTAATATATTGGAGCACGAATGATAACTACAATTGTTTGCTCTGCAGTATATCCAGCCCCAAGATTATGAAAATTTTTCTCAAGTGGAGCTATTTGGTTAGGCTGTAGGGTCAACCCTCTATAGGAGGAAGGGCCTGCAGTAAGAACTTACCATTTTGCAAGAGCTGAGGGCCAATGCTATTCTGCAAGAGCTGAGGGCGAATGCTGTTCTGCAAGAGCTCAGGGCGAATGCTGTTCTGCAAGAGCTCAGGGCGAATGCTGAGGGCGAATACTGTTCTGCAAGAGCGGAGGGCGAATGCGCGCGTGATATCAGACGTTAATGTATCACACATGTACATTTGAACACTAATAGATTTTTTTAGTTGAAATGCAATGCTTGTTTTCATTTAAATGTAGGGTTTTTAAAGCAGGGAGAAATAATGGCTGCCAAATTAATAAGCGTTTCTTTGGGAAAAATTTAAATCTTGTATTAGGTGATGAAGATAATAGAGGGTATTGAATCTTGATTCTTGACATCTAGAGAGAACACTACAGCCTAACACAATCCAATGGAATTGACCAAAAAAACCCAAATAGAGTCAACCCTACTATAGGAGGAAGGGCCTGCAGTAAGAACTTACCATTTTGCAAGAGCTGAGGGTGAATGTTGTTCTGCAACAGATGAGGGCGAACGCTGAGGGCGAATGCTGAGGGCAAATTCTATTCTGCAAGAGCTGAGGGCGAATGCTGAGGGCGAATGCTGAGGGAAAATTCTATTCTGCAAGAGCTGAGGGCGAATGCTATTCTGCAAGAGCCGAGGGCGGATGCGCGCGTGATATCAGACGTTAATATAGCTATTGCGACGGATACGAAACAATAAAATCATTTTTATGTAGCGTGCATATAAGTTTCGTTTTTGTATTTTAGCGCGCATATCAGTGTCGTTATACCGACGGCGGAAAATGCGTCGCTATTGCAACGAAGGCCTCCAAACTAACTTGACTTCCGTTTTGCCCATAACCCAACATCTTTGTGACCCATTTTTGTTTCTCTTCTGAAGATAGTATTTTTTCCAAAAAGTGTTTAAGACTATCATGTGCAGTTTTTTACCTTGAGAGTGTCTTCCCATCGGTAAGATGCCATTTATTTAGTGTGTGTATGTGCCTAACATTTCCTTCTCGAAATAGCTTTCTATAAACAATTTCCTTTGATTGGACGACTTTCAAAAGCAATGGGTCTTCCTTCTTGCATTAAAACAACACCAATTCCATTTCCTGAGGCATCACATTCCACAATAAAGGTTTTTGTGAAGTCTGGCGTAGCTAAGACCGGTGCTAGGCATATTGCCTCTTTAAGATGTTCAAAGGCCTTAGTTGCTTCAGGAGTCCATGAAAATGCATCTTTCTTCAATAATGTTGTTAGAGGTGCTGCTATTCTCCCATAATTCTTAACAAACTTGCGATAATAGCCTGTTAACCCGAGAAATCCTCGCAACTGCTTTATTGTCTTAGGGACTTTCCATTCCTTAATAGCTTTAATTTTGTTAGGGTCTACTTTAACAACCTCGTGAGATATAATATGACCCAGATATTCCACCTCTTGTACTCCAAAGAAACATTTGGATGTTTTTGCATATAATTGTTTCTCCTGCAATAGTTTGAGCACCCTGTCAACATGTTGAACATGATCCTTCCAAGACCTCTTGTAGATTAGTATATCATCAAAAAATACTAGCACAAATTTTCTAAGGGTTTGAAAATGGAATTCATCAACCCTTGAAATGTAGAAGGTGCATTGGTAAGGCCAAAGGCATGACCAAAAATTCATAATGACCCTCATGAGTTCGAAATGTTGTTTTTGGAATATCTTCAGTCTTCATTCTAATTTGATGATATCCTGAACGAAGATCCAACTTGGTAAAATAAATTGCTCCATATAATTCATCCAATAATTCATCAATCATAGGAATGGGAAATTTGTCTTTAATGGTGAGCTTATTGAGCTCCCTATAATCCGGACACATTCGCCATGATCCATCCTTCTTGTGTACCAATACTACAGGAGCAGAGAAAGAACTTTGACTAGGTTGAATTATACCCGCCTCTAACATTTCTGCAATCATACGTTCAATTTCGCTCTTTTGGACATAAGGATATCTATAAGGCTTGATGTTTGGAGGAACACTTCCTGGAATCAAATGAATAGCATGATCATGATCACGAATAGGTGGGAGTCCTTTGGGAGTTTCAAATACCTTGGAATGATTGTCCAAGACTTGTTGGAGATCTGCAGAAATAGATGATTTTGATGTCGGAACTTCTAGTGAGCATAATTGTGCAATTATGCCTCGTTTTTCTTTCTTTAGAAGCTTTGTCATGACATTAGAGCTTATTATCCTTCCTGGCTTCCCTTCAATACCCCGTAATTCGACTTCCTTTCCTTCTGCAAAAAATTTCAAGAAAAGTTCTTGAAAATTAAAAGCTACCGTCCCCAAAGATTGTAACCATTGTACTCCTAGTACAACATCAGCACCTCCCATAGGAATGGAAAGCATTGGACTATTCAACACATATTCCCCCATGGTTAGCTTGATATTATGGCATTTTCCAGAGAAATTTATAGTTCCTCCATTTGCAACCATCACTTGACATTCTGGTGCTGGGTATAGGAAACAATTCAATTCCTTGGTTACCTTACAATGAATAAAATTATGGGTGCTACCTGAATCAATCAACACTATTACCTTTTTCTTCTTGATATGTCCTTTTATCTTGAGAGTTTGAGGAGTGGTAATTCCTGCCAATGCATTACACGATATGGTTGGACTCATTTCTTCCTCTTCTAGGGCTGGTTCCTGGTGTATATCCTCTTCTTGTTCATTTTCTTCTTCCTCTTCACAATCTATGTAAAATAATTTCTTCTCACCACACTTATGACCTTTAGTGTATTTTCTATCACAACTGTAGCAAAGCCCTTTTGCTCTTTTTTCTTCCAATTGTTGTGGTGTCAACCTTGTAGGTTGTGGAAATCTAGGAGTAGCAACACTTCCCTCTTTATAGAAGTGAGTGGTAGGCTTCCTTGTCGCCATAATTTTACATTCAATTTTTCTTTCCAACCTAAATGCCTTCTCCAATGAATCAGGTTCCAAAACACAAACTTCATGTTGGATGTTATCCTTTAAAGTGCCTATGAAGAGATCAATCCTGTGTTCCTCTGGAATATCAGTTACCCTTATATTCAATTTTTGGAAGTCCTCAATGTGCTGCCCCACTAAACCCTTTTGTTTGAGAATTATCAATTGGCTAAAGAAGGTGTTGCTCTTTGTATCCTCATAATGTGCTATCATTTCCTCCGTAAAAATTGACCAAGTGACAATTTTTTTACAGGAGAAAAGCCATCGATACCATACAAATGTATTTTGTTCTAAATGTAAAGTTGCAATGCATACCTTTTGTGTGTTTTCACATTATTGAGATCAAAATATTGCTCCATATGTAATATCCATGTTACGGGATCCTTGCCATCAAACTTCCTCATATCCATCTTTGGAATATGGTGGTTCTTCCATCCAACATTAGAGTTTATGAAATCACGATTAACATCTATTTTTTTCTCATCATGAGTTTCTTCTACTATATTTTCGCCATTAGGAATCATTTCTTGTATCAACTTTGTAAAACCTTCCATGTCTGCTTTTATATCGTTCTTCATTTTTTCCATGTTGTCTTTCATTTTTTCTTCCATGTCCTCCATCTTAGCTTCCACGCGTTTCTTTGAACCATCCATATTATTCTTCAAACCATCCATCTCCGCTTCCATGCCTTTATTCAAAACTTCCATTTCATTTTTTTTTTCTCTTTTCGAGAGCGAAATTTGGTGCACTTGCTCTTGTAATTTTGATAGATCATGTTGCAATTCTTCATCTTCACGAGTCAGAGTAGATTATTCTAAGGGATTAATGGGTGTTGAATTATGTTTAAGAGAAATTTTAGAACCCAATACTGAAATATATGCTCAATAGGCCGTTGGAATCACTTCAAACTAATTTTTTACACAAGACTTATGCAATTCGAAAAAAAAATACACACCTTTTTCTTGCTTTTGAGGAGATCGATATTGAAACTGAATTATTTCCGTGATTTTTTATTTTCAATATTTGAAATTTTGCCCTGAGGTAGCCCTCTGAATCCTCTTTCGAATGCCATAGGTTTGACCTGATTTGGATTCTTCAAGACAAAGTTATGTTCCATCTCCCACATTGACCTAATTATGGACTGGTTCAGTAGAGAGAACTTGTACGACTTTTCATGTGTCACTGTTTCATACTTTAGATCTGAAATTGATAGGAAGGAAACTACAGTCTATGTAGTTGCGACCACTCTTTACATAATTCCAATTCGATGCTCAGAGAGAGAGTTATGAATATTTTTCCATGATCGCCTCTTTGAGATGAAATTTAAGATTAGGAACAAGCCCTAACTTCCACATATTATACCTCCCAAAATAATTTGAATCACTCTCTAAAATTTTTCCATGACATTCCTCAAGATTTTGGCTTGTCTCTATGAAAATGCTAGCTTCTGAAACATTGTAGAGAAAAATTTATAGTGAAGATTCCATGATTACTTGTTTAGGTTAAATTCAGGAGCCTACAAAAAGCCTTAACTTCCACAGATCATATATCCGAAAATATTGCGAACCAAGCTCTAAAATTTTGCAATGATTTTCCTCAGTATTTTGGATTACTGCTCTAAAAATTTAAGCTTCTGATCCTTCGTATAAAAATATTTATAGTAAAAATTCCACAATGACCTATTTGGAGCAACGAAACCATAGAATCCAAAGCTCTAATACCAAATGTTGTGAAACCAGCTCCAAAAATAGAAGAAAAGAGAGATAAAAATCTTAGAAATTAGCCACTTTGAGGGGGAAACCTCCTTACATAAATGAACAATACTTGGATGCCACAAATGACCAAAACATACTTCTATATATAGGAGTCCATGGGGCCACAATATAATCCTAGCCAACCTAATAATAATAATTTAAGGGCACAATAATAACAATATCAGGGTTACAGGGGTACATCAATAACAGCAAGGGGGCTATACTAATAAAAATAAGAGAGTAAACTAGTAATATAGGGACCTAACACATGTGTCACATATGTCGTGGCAACCATCCTGTTCGTTTTTGTCCCAACTTCTATTGTCTCCGATGAATGTTCAATTTAATGCGACGTTTCATCGTGAAACATCCTGATTTAGCAAACTTAGACACAAAATCCCTGGAAAACACTACAACTAAATGGAATGAAGCTATAAGGACCATATTATATATATATGAAGGGAGACATTCACTATAGCAACCACCTCTCCCTCATAACGATCCTAAGCCTCAAGACCAACTTTGTGCATTATGTGACGAATGTAATCATTTGATTACACAATGGGCAACTCTAGAGTTGTTTCAAGGATGGTACTCGGTTAACCTGTTGTACTTCATCAGGCTACGACCCAATCAATATCTTTCCCAATGTTCTAGTATTATCACTATATTTTCCATTGTCCCTACATTCCCTGATTCCTTTTAGCATTAGAGTCATTACGCTTGGCCATTACCAACCTTGCCGACTTAGACAAGTCGAATTCCAAGTCCGTATAAATTTCTACAACCCAAGAGAATGAAGAAACTAGGTACATTATCTGTGTATATGAAGAGATGCATCCACCTAAAGGACAAATTACCACCCCCAAATCCCCCAAATGCTTAGCCCCATCCCACGTATTGTGTGACGAACATGACCATTTAATCACTGAATGCCCAAAATTAGTATCATTCTGAAAATGGTACCGAATCACCCTCGTGGTCCAATAGGATTGGAAAAAAAATAGAATCACTCTTGTCTAATATTCTGATATAACTACCACACTCGACATTATCCCTATGTCTACCGATTTCGACATAGGCTAGACATCATGCACTCATTCGTCACCAATAATCCAGACATAGTCGGTTTCGAGTTACCACAACATAGGAAGTCAGCAACAATGAGGCGTACCCCCCATTTTCACTATCCACCTAAAACCATGAAGACAACCCTCGCCCCAGTGAGGTAATAATAAAGTCAAACATATCATGTGCCTTATGTGCTAATAATGGCCACATGATTAATCGATGTCAGGAGCTTAACAAGTTCACCGACAATATTCACATGGTAACACCCATACCTTACATTTATCTCTCTAATCAAGATAATATCACACGTTATTATTTCAAAATTTTCTCGCAATTTCACCACACGATGAATTGCCATTACTTTCCAAGGCTAAGAGTGGCTAGAGAAATGTTAGAAGAAAAAATCCCACAGGGGAAAAATCACAATGGTCTAAGAATAGGAGATGACAAAAACAAAGAAATACATATTATCGTAACCATATACCATCATCATCCTCTAATATGGTGAGTAGTACTAGATCCCATACAATATAATCAATGAGTACATTTACTCCATGCAACATTTGAAGGAGCCATAATCATGATACAAGAAATTCCCCGAACATTTCGGCACCTCTGCAACCGTCAAAATCTTCACATAAAATAAAACACTTGTACCCTTCATACACCACCAAGAGAGCATGAAGCTGATCCCACTAAAAATAAACAACCATCATGGAAATTCTTCCACCGTGTAATGCTAATTACACACAACACCATATATGATTCATCTCATCATGCATGGTAACCATGACTCGTGCTGTCTGCTCAAATTTCCTTCGTGTCGAGACCTGTGCAACTACCACAATGATAGTAGTACCTTAGACGGTGCAAAGCCATCCCGTGTCCACCCTTTCAACCTCATCTGGTTCCACGACATCAACCACATAATCATATTCATGTATGTCAACTAAAACTGTTAGGCCCGAACCAATTCCTCACGAACTCACACAAAAGAATTACCCCTTAGACATCTTGTTGCACTTTAATGAGGATATATTAGGGGCCATGAGGGAACCATATTTTCTATTGGATGCAATGAATCACTGCTTGTTTTTTCCTCTAGAAAAAACGTTCGTGCCTATCAACACAAAAATGGAGGATATTTACGCCATTGAATCCAAATAATTATTTCCATAAAGAAAGGTATATTGGTTCAAGAACCATATCTCAGTGCCTAATGTACTTGAGGAAGGAAATATTTTGAATAATTTTCCAACAATTAAGGTGAATATCTCATAAAAACCAGGAAAAGCAAAAGAAATATTGTTGGGGGAATCATGCTCCCTAGATGAGGTAGTCGCGTATACAAACCTTTTACAATAGTATAGGGATATATTCACTCGGAATCATTCGAAAATTCCAAGGTTAAGCCCCACCATCATAGAGCACCACATTGACACTTGCTGTGATGTATCACCTGTCTGCTAAAAGCAGCATCGACTACACCCATAAAAAGAAGAAGAAATCAAACAAGAGATAGATAAGCTTCACAAAGCTAGATTCATCTACCCAATCTCTTAAACATATTGGGTTTCCAATCATGTACATGCCATAAAAAAAACAAGGCACCATTCGAGTCTGTACCAATTTTCGAGATTTAAACAAAACTTGTCCCAAAGAAAACTACCCTACTCCTTTCATTGACCAAGTCATTGATGCTTGCACTAGTCACGAGGCCTTTTACTTCATGGATGGATTTTTGGGGTACAATCAAATTCAAATCCAACATACGGATCAGTATAAGACCGCATTCACCACCCCTTGGGACACATTTTCTTATCAGGTTATGTCATTTGGTCTTAAAAATGCTGGAGCCACCTTTCAACGAGCCATGAACTATATCTTCCACAACCTGGCTCATCTTATCTTAGCCTACTTGGATGACCTCACAATACAATCCAATAAACGAGGTGACGATATGGAGGATTTACGTTTAGTATTTCAACGGTGCGGGAACTACAACCTACGCATGAACCCCCTCAAGTGTATCTTCTTCATTAATGCCGAAATACTGTTAGGATTCATAGTATCCCAATAAGGAATTAGAGTTGACCCCCTGAAGGTTCAGGAAATCAAATAAGTACCAACACCCAAAACGTTAAAGAAACTTCAAATCCTGTAGGGAAAATCCAACTTCTTACGACGGTTTGTCCCTAACTATGCCACTTACACGAAGGGCTTCCTGTGCCTACTCCCTCAGGACATTCGTTTCAATTGGGATGATCATTCCACCCAATTATGACAAATAGTATACCTTATATCTATATGCATCAGATACAACCATAACTGGGGTGTTATTCCAAGAGGGACCTCACAGCAAAGAGCACGTAATTTATTAGGTCAGAAAGAACCTAGTTGGCCCTAGTTTAAGGTATGAGCCAGAAGAAAAACTTCCCTAGCCATAGTACACGTGATACAAAATATTTGGAATTAAATCATACTAAGGACCAAACATTCATAGCGAATATCAACGCGAAGCGATATTTGCTAACCCGTCGTATGATGAACCATAAGTACGCCTGATGGATAGTTATATTGTAGGAATTTGACCTACATTTCAGCTCCCCCAGGAGCATGAAAGCACTAATCATACCCAAAATCATCATTGATTTTGGAAGTGTGACCCAAGGATCCCAATTAATGACTCACTACCCAATGAAATTTTTTTCTTAGTGACAATTGAGGACCCTTTGTACAGTGACATCCTTTGGTTTCTGGGAACCCAAAAGTTGAAACTACAACTCACCTGTGACGACCAAAGGCGCATGCACTATCAGGCCCCCTAATACCTTCTCATGGGGGACGTACTTTATTGAAAATTCATTGACACCAATTTACGTCGATGCCTCATGCACAACCAAGCTGAGTAGGTCCTAAATGAATACCATAGTGGGGCTTGTGGTGACCATCTCTGAGGGATGGCCACTGCCCAAAAGGTCTTGTGTTATCGTTATTTTTGGCCTACCTGTTGAGGCCCCAAAAATAGGTGCAACAACATTGGTAAAACCACCCGATCAGGGAGTTGAAAATCGTCCCTTAGCTGTTTGGTATGATGGCTCTGACTAGATTTATGGGACCAGTTTCCTAGTGAAATAGAATTGGGTGAATGGATGGTATTATAACTAACTGTAACTTGGAATATGGGATTGATAACAAGCTATGAAGTAAATAAATATACCGATCTATATCTATCCCGAGATGAATTATTCTTTCTGTTTGATTTATAAATATGATCATTCAGGGAATGCAAATAAATATTATACAAACACTTAGCGACATGAAAATAATTTGAAATAATTGATTTAATTAAATAGTTAATTAAATCAGGTTGATAAGACTATATCGCATCTGTTTAGTGCATGTATTGAATATTTACCAAAAGGGAGAAATATAACATGTTCAAAAGTGAATTGATGCCCGATTGTTTTTCAAAAGGATACATAAAAGAAAACACCATAGGAAAAATTAACCATTTCTCTTTTGGAACAAAAAATTATCTTATAGGATAAAAGTACCATGTATACACTAACTCTGCTCACTTGAAAAATAGTATTTGGTTCAGCCCTTTCTATTAATAAAAATCTAAGGGTACAAAAGTGTGACTTCTGTAAAGTCTTCCTTTCAAAATTTCAGGACCCATTCTTAAAAGACATGAAGGGGTTTATATAATAAAATAGAAAGTCTTAAAAATAGTAATTACAATAAAATTTGATGAGGTTTAAACAACTCTCCTTAAACTAACTGAAAATAAAACATAAATATAATTCAAAGTGGTGACTTTCTTGAAGGTTGTTATGTTGTCTCATCAGCCATTCATTCCTTCAGTTGAAGGATGCTAAGCATAGGGTCAACCTCGAGAGTTTGGCTTGGCTTGATGTGTAGTTGTCTAGTGAAAACCGGATCTAAAGGTGGAGTAAACATATAGGAAGAAGTATCTGTAAGACATCGCAACATGAGCCATTGGCTATGTGGCTTTACCAAGTATCTCCAATACTTATCTCAATATAAATATTCCAGATTTCTTATGTTTTTCTCTTTGACCTTGGAAACTTCTTGCCATTGCCTTATCAAATATTTAACAATACGAAGAGAAACAGGAGGGCGTCTATCAATAAGTTTGGCAGCGATGAGATTCTGACTGACTGTTTCAAAAATATTATTAGCCATGTCTCTAGCTCTACATATGGCCCTTTAAACATGTTTTAATTGTATTTCCAAGCCAGTAAACAATATTTCCTTTTTAGAGTCCTCAATCCTGGGAAGATTTGCCTTTCGGCCATCAGTAGTATCCTGCCATGTGACATACGGTGAAAATTTATCATCAATCTCATTGAAATTGATTTTCTGGTCTTCTATTTGATTCATCAGTGAATCACTTTGCTCACATAATTCAATGATATTTGAAAACTTTTTACAGAAAATAACTTGTTGTTGTGCCAGTAGGGCATTCAATTCTAGTGCTTCTTTTATAAATTCCTCCATCTTTGGATTGTCTTTGAATTTCTCAATAGTAAACTGCAATTGATGAATTTGAGTTTCATTTGAACTAATTTCAGTTTGGTGCTATAATTTCAATTGATCAATGCTCTCTTGGAGCTGTGATACCTCTACTTGTAGTTGATGGTTGGCGTTCTGATTTTGTACTTGTAGTTCATGTTCTAATTGGATTATTATTTCATCCTTTTCTTTAATCAATTTTTGAACCTAATAATCCTTATATATAGTAGAAGATGCATAGAACCCTATGAATTGGGTCAAACGAGCTAGATCCTTAGAAGGACCTGCTTGTGAATATTTCCAGACTACATCCATTAAAACATGTCCTAGAACAAGGAGTTGAGACTACTCCGTTCTCCTTCTTTTTCTTTTTCTTCTCATAACGAATTTATGATTAGGATTATATAATATATCCATAGGAGGGATTTATTCAATTTTCAGTACAATTTATGTAGTAGGGAAGGCCAAGATGAATTCCACTTGCTCTATGCTAATTAACTTATCAGATGGCCTAGTATTAAATGGGTCCTGACTTTTTCTTTGAGGCATTTGCACTATCTGTTGATGACCAGTAGTCATCACTTCTTGGTCGTTTTGGAGTTTTTGGCTAAGCTCCTTCCAGACATCATTCAAATTACTTGGGAAATATAAATCCATGGTTTGAGTTTCAGCAGATTTATCTCTTCAGTTTTAGTAAGGAGTTCAATATCCTTAGGTGAATGTTCTTTTTCCTTTTACTATTGTGTTATGGGTTGGGATACTTCTATAATTTTCAAATAAATCCCTTCCAAAATTTTGTTCATATACTGTTTAAACTTTGACAACTGTTGTGGATGGAGGCATAGTGCTGCTAACTTATGAACTATAGAGTAAGTGTCGATTGACTCAAAGAATTCATGGAACTCATCATATTCATGTACAAAAGGTATGATTTTAACTTGAGTGGTAAAATAATTGGCAATTTGATTCGGGTCGTATTGGTTGTTTGAAATTGTAAAAAATTTTAAACATTCACTTTGGTTCACCTATAATCCTGGGTTTTTATATTTTTCCAAGGTGTAAACACCAAAATGAATTGGAAAGGAGGGCCATGATGCTTTCTTATCTTCCTTTAGAAACTTCGTTAATTTGTTGCTAACAGTTTGATAAGTTACTTCTCTCACGAAAAGCTTATTCGGAATATATAACAATAAAACATGTGGCCAAGCGAGGCTCCCAAAAAATTCAACATAGGTAAAAAATTCTTCTCCAAACTATTTTCCAATGGAGGAAAAGTCAGCTTGAGGTTCTTTAGACAACCTGGGGGCTTTCTTATTGAACACGACTTGAAACAATGGGAGATTAACTGCATGGTAGATTTTATAAAAATGTTTTTCATATTTTGACTCCCATAACATGCTATGATAGGCATGAATGGGGAGAGGGTCTTGTGTGGTCCATTTCCAACCCATGGTTGGAAAATATTAAGTGAAACATACAACATCCATGATACAAGCACTGATATAAAATGGTAGAAATTTTTTGGAGGAAATAGAATAATTTTTTTTTATTCCAAAATTTGAGTAGAAATATTATTGGACAAATGGTTCCCCAATCCATAATATAAGAATATTCGACTGATTCCATTAGGGGAACCCATTCAACTAAAAATTTGGTAGTATCATGCTGACCAAAGAGGCTAGACATCATTGTAGAAACATAATTCTAGGGACTAGCAAGGGATTCAAAGAATACATACCCTTATCATCATTTTTGTGTTTATTCAGGTTGTTTCTCCATTTCCTAATCAGATTTGACTTCAGCTCATTCTCCCTAGTGAATTGCGCTATAAATCCCTTGTCATAGAAATTTGTTGGGTCTGGAGTGTGATACCTTGACTTCAAGTCTTATGCTTTAAAATAACCTATCATAATTCCTCTGTTGGTTAATAATGTAATGTCCCCAACATTGAGGGTGTCGATTATCCATCTTACCATATCAATCACTATATGGTAGAATTTTAGGGTGCAGAGTAACTAGGTGCAGAAAACAATTGACGACTTATTCTATAGTAGATTATGAAGAATCAGAAGCATTAGCAGTAAATTTCCATTGAACCCTATGGGATTTCAAATTCTCAAACAACTTATACATTACTTCCCATGATGAAGAACCACTTTGCGTCCCGCATGTTGTGTTTGTAAATAGAGGAGGCATTATTGTTCTTTCACTTATAGTAGGTGCATGATTTGTAGGTGACATAGGTTTCTTAGATTTATTCACACCTTTTGACATCTCCAAAGAGATATTTTTATTTGTAATCATCTGTGAACAATGAAGAATGATAAATAGAAAGAGGAAATTTTGATTTAGAAATGAAAAAGTACCATAATAATGGATGCAATCAAAAGAATGAAACTTGGCACACTATTAATACATAAATTCAATGATTCTTGATGTCAAATCATTCTTGGAGGCATGGGCTACAAAACCATTTAAGTTATGCAATTAATGATCGGTATGGGTTGATGTGCCCATGTAATAATTCCAACATTTAAATGATATCTATCGCATCGCGGTGTTATTCATGTGTGAATCCTTATAAAGTTTCGATCAACTACCTTTTGCTGATTGTGATATCGCAATCACAATATCGGTGGTAATTAATGAAGGGAAAGTGTGGTCACGAAGCAAAAGTGAGATGTGATAGAGTGTATAGCATCGAGGAAATGTGGAGGATGGCTTTAAGATTGTCAGGTTAAAACTAAAAAATGAGATTTTCCTACATGGCGAAAGTGGTTCTTGCAGTTTCTTTCCCATAAAATCTGCTCAGAAAATGCCTTTTTCCTTTAAAGCGCTTTGATGTATTTTGCATCACAATTTGTGTTGAGTGGCTTTTAGGAGCCATATGTGTTTCATTGAGATATTGTGATTTTCTTAAAATTCTCTGCTCAAGTGTATTTAAGGCTAAAATTCAAGGTTTTTTACCCCCTTTTATTCCTATTTCTATTTAAATTAATCACTTAAGTGTCTTATTTTCTCTACTCTAAATTGTTTTTAAAAGGTCCCCATTATTTTTCTAAGGTAACTTATGCTAAAATAATGGGGGTTGTTGAATAGCACAACACCACCCTATTCGATGATCACATACAAGCAGTGAAAAGGTGTAAACAATGCCAACACTTCTCCCACAAGGTAAAAGCGCCTCCTGCTCCCCTGCACCTGGCCATTGTAGCAGGCCCCTTTTGAAAATGGGGCATCGAATTTATGACTTGAAACCATACATCATATGACAACCACAAATACATCATATTAGCCATCAACTATTTCACCAAATGCGTAGAAGCCATGCCCACATACGACAACACCGCAGAAACTACAACTCGGTTTCTCCTCGACTATGTCATTGCATGGTTCGGTATGCCTAAGGAGTTAGTTTCTAGCCATAGAAAACATTTCAAGAATGAAATATTCTAGGATCTATCCCATCACCTAGGGTTCATGCACAGTTTTGCATCACCATACTACCCCTAGTCTAACGGCCATGTAAAATTTGTTAACAAAGTACTCAAAACAATGTTACTGTGTATGGTAAACAACGATAAAAATAACTAACACCATTTGGTGTTTTCAGCCTTATGGGCATACCGCATAGCGATGAAATCGTCAATAGGGTTTACACCATTCCAGTTGGTATAAAGAGTGGAGGTTGTGCTTCCCATTGAATGCAAAATCCCCAACTTACACGTAACCATTGAAATCCTCACTAACACTCAATGTTTAGATCGATGGTTTGTACAATTAGAGCTTGTTGACGAAATTCGATGATATTTTATCCAACATAATGAGCCTCACAAGAAAATAGTAAAATCATCATTCGACCGCAACATGACCCCTCACACTTTTTCCAAGGGGGAGCTATTCCTCTGCTATGATGTTGCAAAAGAAGCCTTAGGACCACAAAAGTTTGAAACATTATGGAAGCGTCCTTACATAATCAAAAAATGTCTCCTCAAAGGAAAATACATTATGCCTGAGCCAGATGGTACATGCCTAGCCAATCCTATCAATGGGCTCTACCTCAAGAAATTCTACCCATAAGGTGAGAAGCCTCAATGCGCTAGAGATAAAATGACTATAACATAATTTTTTATGATGATCACAATAATCATGGACTTTTTCTAAAAATAGTGCTCTTGTGTCACAAACAGATCTTCCACCCATCTATTGTTTCTTATTTTCTAAAGGACCCTCTCGATGGTCACAAAATTTAGTAGTGGTCACTTAGGCCATATACTCTTCTGACCGATCACCATTCCTCACTGACGGAGTCTGTATCATGTTAGCTACAAATAACCAAGAAGAATATGATGCAGTCATTGGGCTTTTGAGTAATGCCTCCAACCATGGCAATATCTACCTACATGTGTTTCTTGACTCCGAGTTAGTGGTATCCAAGTTAAACCAAGCCTTTCAAATATGATATTCACACCTATTTAGGAGGTACTTGCATGCACAATAGTTAGCCCACCACTTTTATCACATTACATTTACACATATACCAAGACATCAAAACCAGGTAGCTGATAACATAACTAACCATATCCTAGACTGTAACGCATATTATATAAACTATCATCCATAAAAAAACAAAATAAGAAACATAAAATCCATCATAAGTACATAACATCCATCATCAACATATACAAACATAGAGAAATAACCATAGACACATCATAAAAGCCGCCAAAAATACATCTCGCATATATACATCCCAAAATATTGTCCGTGCTCCTAAAATAAGTCTTTGGCTATGATGTAGATGAAAAAATATATACATATCATCAACAGAGGAAATCATCCTCATAATAGGTGATTTCACGATCATACAAAATTCCTAGGCCCAGGCCCTCACTGTGGGTCTCAGTGCTGGAAACCAGTCATCGATATAGGAGCTACATCGGTGATAGAAATTATTCCAAATACAAATTCGAGGGTGATGCGCCCTCTGGGGCCATCATTGTCTCCATACATATGTCATCTAGGTCAAAAAATCCCCCAAGTCAGATACCTCAAATCAACCTCTCTACCCGAGACTCCAAAAATCTTCTAGGTCCATAGAATGACATTGTTACTCACGACTGTTTAAACGGCCCCCCCAAATGACCTCAACGCCAACTAACGAGCTTTCTTAAATACTTGGATATCGTGACCACCAACAAATCATTGACTACTGACAACCACTAGTGCCTCATTAGCCTCCACCACGTGTGGAAGACCAACATCCCCACCAGCAGCTGCAATGCTGCTACCCTCACCTAAGGGAATCTTGGCACAAACTTAACCCCCATGCTGGGCCTAACCCGCCCCAAGTGGGTCCCTCCTCCTCGACTAGTGGCTTACCAAACGAGCAGTAGGATGCCCTACTAAACCCACATCTACAAAAGATACCAAAAAACAATATTAGTGTCACCATCAAAGACATATAGATATATATACAAAAATAAAACTCTAAAATGCATAAAACATAAAAGGGCATACTTTTCGGACCCCATACATATCCAGGAAGGAGACCCATGTTCAAATCCCCTCGAAAATACATCCCTAATTATGGAAACTCAAGGAACACCTGTAGGTTCGACTAGAATCATGCCTCGATCGTCAGATCCTAGTAGCGACCCACCTCTCCCCCACCAGCATGGGGCATCAAAAGTGCTCATCTGCACATCTAAGGATACCTAGGAGGACCTAGGGGCATTGCCAGAAAGCATCATAAAATCATAACCCACTGATACATAATACTGTAGAGGATTCTTGCATAGGCAAAGGTCTTGATAGCACCCCTCTGTGCCTTGGCCAACTAAGTGACCATACTGTAGTATACATAACGAGCCCAATATAAAAATTGACCAACCTAGAGCTGGCGCAGAACTACAATCTACAGACCAGACACTCGGTGGGTAGTCGTCGACCCATATAGGTGAACTATCATCGGAAAAACAACTCACTCAAAAAAATTGTAAGAGAAATCACACATATACAACATCAGGTGATAGAGTTAGGAACACAATGCCTCTCCTCATGAGCCCAATGATGAATATTCACTCCCCCTGGAGGGACTGGATAAGGAAGCGCCTCCCCCTGAGGTAAGAGACCTGTCACAAAATAAACATCGGACTCAGGCTGGATCAGTACATCTCTACGATGTAGGACCATAACATGCCATCGTCTATTTCAGTATCGGATCAGGTAACAGAGAAACCGATCCTAGGACCTCACTATGTCTCTCTCTAGGAACTTAAACAAACCATACCAAGCTAGAGTCTCTAGAGCATGGGGGTCTTGGGCCACTGCTGCATCGAGATCAAGCTAGCCCCACTCTCACCACAACATCTTGCCACCAAGGAAACCACCAAAAAGTCAGTTTTTGAACAAAAAAAAATTAAAATTATTTAAAAAATGTGCCTCCCCACACCTGTAAAAAACCTCTGTGTGATGACTACATGTCTATACTAGACATAGACACATGGAACTGTGTGAAAAATCTTCACGAGCCATGAGGGCCTTGTGCAAAAATAACCCTTTGTGCGTGGACCATGTGCACCATCCTTCGTCGCCTGTGTGGTCACACCCAAAAATGGGCATAAAATCCGTACATATTCAAATTTGTATGGCCCACCCACACATGAAAATGAAAAAAATAAAAAGAAAGATGTTTTAGCTCCTACTAAACACTAAAAACATGAATTTCAAGTGCTCAGGATGACCGCAATGGTAAGAAAATCTTGGGAAGGTATCTCTGCTCTGACCTCAAACCCTCAAAAAGCACAAATGATTTGAAAATGGGCCATATTGGCGTATATATTTCCATTTTTCATTCTCAACAGCCCATAGTTGGAGATTAGAGTACCAAATCACAAACCTACGAGAAACACAGTGATCAACACTTCATCATGTTCAAACCAAGCCCCATAGATCCAAGTTTCAGAAAAGTTATTTTCAGGCACAACACCCACCATACTTCAGTTAAGGTATGCCCTATCTTATCACTTCAAAATTCATGTTATTTCCAAAATATTTGTATGAAAAAGGTGCATTTACTTGAGGTATTTGTTGCAGGTATTAGAAACACGCCATATCCCCATATGTCCCAGCCAAGAAAAGTATAAGAGTAGGTATCTTTCTACCCCAAGCATGATAGGTTTCCCTAAAAATCTTTGCATATCCTGACACGAGTTCTTCAGAAGAATAAAACCATAGGTTCCATTCACTCGACCATGTTTATGATCACCCCATCTTTGACATGATAATCACCCTTTCAGGATGGTAGAGCCTCACCATCCATGGCATCCATCACTCATGTAGACCACACACCAAAGTCTGGAGCTATGGCCATAAAATTCAGCCCAATAAAAATTTCATGTTGGTAGACCCATCATCAAACATCAAGTCAATTTTTACCCATTTCATGTTAAAACCCTTCGCGTGCTACTATTCTCTACAAAATGGATCAATAAAAAAGCATCATTGTGTGTCACGTTTGGCCTATCATTCCCTCATAATCATAGCCCATGTGTGAAATTTCATCCACCTCATCGCCCTTGCACTGAGACCAAAAAATGGGGTCGCCACCCTGAGTAACACACACTCCTCACATCATCATGCCGGATCATTCATGTTAATGCGGCACCCATCTCCGTGCTTGTACATCAAAACCACTTTCATATTCTTTTGGAAACTGTACACTAATTATTTTTAGGAGAATAATCCAACCCATCCATTTACATGTATTACCGGACAGTAGTCCCTAATCACCTTTGGTCGTAGTTTCACATTCTTTTCCACACCCAACCATGATAATAATAGCAAGCATACACCTACCTTGGGCATCCTACTGACCACAGGGGTTTCCCCATTAGAAATTTATGACTTTCGCAATGCTAGGTCCCTATATTACTATTATAGTCCCTTATTGTTATTAGTGTAACCCCCTTATTGTTATTATTGTACCCTTATAACCCCCATATTGTTATTATTGTGCCCTTAAATTATTATTGCTAGGCCGGCTAGGATTACATTGTGGCCCTGTGGACTCCTATATATAGAAAGGAGGTTTTGTAATTTGAATCATCCGAGAATTTTTCATTCATGTAATGTATTGGAGGTTCCCCCCTCGAAGTGGCTTATTTCTAAGGCGTTGATATCTCTTTTCTTCGATTTTTGGAGTTGGTTTCACTACATTTGTTATCAGAGATTTGGATTCTAGGGTTTCGCTACTCCAAACAGGTCATTGTGGAATTTTCACTATAACTGTTTTTCTACGAAGGTTCAGAAGTTGAAATTTTTAGGGTGCGAAGCCGAAATCCTGAGGAACATCGTCACAAAATTTCAGAGCTTTGTTTGGAATATTTTCAGAGATATGATCTGTGGAAGGTAGGGCTTTTTGCAAGCTCCTGAATTTCACTTAAACAGGTGATCGCGGACACAATGGCATGGAAGTTGGCATGGAAGCTAAGATCGATGAAAAAATGGAAAACATTAAGAATGATCTAAAATTATACATGGAAGGTTTGACAAATTTGATACAAGAAATGTTTCCTAATGGTGAAAATATAGTAGAGGAAACTCGCGATGAGAAAAAAATAAATGCTAATCGTGATTTCATAAACTCTAATGTTGGCAGGAAGAACCACCATATTCCAAAAATGGATATGAGGAAGTTTGATGGAAAGGATCCTGTAACATGGATACTATAGATGGAGCAATATTTTGATCTCCATAATGTACAAAACACACAAAAGGTACGCATTGCAACTTTACATTTAGAACAAAATACATTTGTATGGTATCGATGGCTTTGCTCCCGTAAAAAAATTGTCACTTGGTCAATTTTTATGGAGGAAATGATAGCACATTATGAGGATACAAAGAGAAACACCTTCTTTAGCCAATTGATAAATCTCAAACAAAGGGGTTTAGTGGGGGAGCACATTGAGGACTTCCAAAAATTGAATATAAGGGTAACTGATATTCCAGAGGAACACAGGATTGATCTCTTCATAGGTACTTTAAAGGATAACATCCAACATGAAGCTCGCGTTTTGGAATCTGATTCATTGGAGAAGGAATTCAGGTTGGCAAGAAAAAATGAATATAAAATTATGGCGACAAGGAAGCCTACCACTCACTTCTATAAAGAAGGAAGTGTTGCTATGCCTAGATTTCCACAACCTACAAGGTTGACACCACAAAAATTGGAAGAAAAAATAGAAAAATAGCTTTGGTACAGTTGTGATATCAAATACACTAAAGGTGATAAGTGTGCCGAGAAGAAATTATTTTGCATAGATTGTGAAGAGGAATACAATGAACAAGAAGAGGATATACACCAGGAAACAACCCTAGAAGAGGAAGAAATGAGTCCGACCATATCGTGTAGTGCATTGGAAGGAATTACCACTCCTCAAAATCTCAAGATAGAAGGACATATCAAGAAGAAAAAGGTAATAGTGTTGATTGATTCAGGTAGTACCCATAATTTTATTCATTGTAAGGTAACCAAGGAATTGAATTGTTTCCTATACCTAGCACTAGAATGTCAAGTGATGGTTGCAAATGGAGGAATTATAAATTTCTCTGGAAAATGCCATAATATCAAGCTAACCATGGGGGAATATGTATTGAATAGTCCAATGCTTTCCATTCCTATGGGAGGTGCTGATGTTGAACTAGGAGTACAATGGTTACAGTCTTTGGGGATGGTAACTTTTAATTTTCAAGAAATTTTCTTGAAATTTTTTTCAGAAGGAAAGGAAGTCAAATTACAGGGTATTGCAGGGAATCCAGGAAAGATAATAAGCTCTAACGTTATGACAAAGCTTCTAAATAAAGAACAACAGGGCATAATTGCACAATTATTCTCACTAGAAGTTCCAACATCAAAATCATCTATTTCTGTAGATCTCCAAGAAGTATTGGACAATCATTCCAAGGTGTTTGAAAATCCCAAAGGAATCCCAGCTATTCGTGATCATGATCATGCTATTCATTTGGTTCCAGGAAGTGTTCCTCCAAACATTAGGCCTTATAGATATTCTTATGTACAAAAGAGTGAAATTGAATGTATGATTGTAGAAATGTTAGAGGCGGGTATAATTCAACCTAGTCAAAGTTCTTTCTCTGCTCCTATAGTATTGGTACACAAGAAGGATGGATCATGGCACATGTGTCTGGATTATAGGGAGCTCAATAAGATCACCATTAAAGATAAATTTCCCATTCTTGTGATTGATGAATTATTGGATGAATTACATGGAGCAATTTATTTTACCAAGTTGGATCTTCGTTCAGGATATCATCAAATTAGAATGAAGACGAAAGATATTCCGAAAACAACATTTCGAACTCATGAGGGTCATTATGAATTTTTGGTCATGCCTTTTGGCCTTACCAATGCACCTTCTACATTTCAAGGGTTGATGAATTCCATTTTCAAACCCTTCCTCAGAAAATCTGTGCTATTATTTTTTGATGATATACTAATCTACAACAAGTCCTGGAAGGATCATGTTCAACATGTTGACAGGGTGCTCAAACTATTGCAGGAGAAACAATTATACACAAAAACATCCAAATGTTTCTTTGGAGTACAAGAGGTGGAATATCTAGGTCATATTGTATCTCACGATGGTGTTAAGGTAGACCCTATTAAAATTAAAGCCATTAAGGAATGGAAAGTCCCCACAACCATAAAGCAGTTGCGAGGATTTCTCGGGTTAACAGGGTATTATCGAAAGTTTGTTAGGAATTATGGGAGAATAGCAACACCTCTAACAACATTATTGAAGAAAGATGCATTTTCATGGGCTCTTGAAGCAACTAAGGCCTTTGAACATCTTAAAGAGGCAATGTGCCTAAGACCAGTCTTAGCTATGCCAGACTTCACAAAAACCTTTATTGTGGAATGTGATGCCTCAGGAAATGGAATTGGTGTCGTTTTAATGCAAGAAGGAAGACCCATTGCTTTTGAAAATCATCCAATTAAAGGAAAATATTTACAGAAACCTATTTATGAGAAGGAAATATTAGCAATACTGCATGCACTAAAGAAATGGAGAGCTTACCTAATGGGAAGACACTTCAAGGTAAAAACTGATCATGATAGTCTCAAACATTTTTTGGAACAAAGACTATCTTTAGAAGAGCAGAAAAAATGGGTCACAAAGATGTTGGGTTATGACTTTGAAATAAACTACAAAAAAGGGAAGTTAAATGTTGTTTGATATGCACTCTCAATAAAGAATGAAGAGGTCGAAGCATTTCTTTGTGCCATTTCTATTATCTAACCAGATTGGATAACTGAAGCAAGAGATGAATGGAAGAAGGATGAAGAAGTGTGGACACTCATTCAAAATTTGCAGCAAGATCCTTGTACATCTGATACATTTAGCTGGAAAAATGATTCCTTGTGGTACAAAGATCAGTTATATCTTTGTAATAATTCCCAAATAGAACAAAATATTCTTTTGCAATTGCACACTTCTCCTTTAGGAGGACACTCAGATTTTAAAAAACTTACCACGGGGTTAAGAAAGAATTTTTTTGGGATGGACTTAAATCTGATATTCAAAAGTTTGTGGCGGAATGTTTGGTTTTGCAGCAAAATAAAGTTGAGACAATTAAGCCCCCGGGTCTTCCACAACCTTTATCCATTCCAAGTCAACATTGGGAGGAGGTTTCAATGGATTTTATCACAAGTTTACCTAAGTTCAAAGGAAAGAGTGTTATCATGGTGGTAGTTGATATAATTACCAAGCATGCACACTTTTGTGCATTATCTCATCCATTTAAATCAAGTACAGTTGCTACTACATTTATGGACACAATTCAAAAGCTACATGGAAACCCAAGGGTTATTGTGAGCTACAAAGATCGCATTTTTACTGGAAATTTTTGGACAAAGTTATTTTCTTGTTTGGGTACTCAATTAGCTCATATCTCATCTTATCATCCTCAATCTGATGGTCAAACTGAGATAGTAAATAAATTTTTGGAAGGATATCTTTGTTTTTTTGTATCTGATAAACAAAAACAATGGGTCAAGTGGTTACCTCTCATAGAATGGTGGTATAACACTTCCTTCCATACTGCACCAAAAATGACCCCATTTATGGCACTTTATGGATATCATCCATCATCTATCACATCATATTTAAGAGAAAATTCAAAGGTTGAATTAGTGGAAGATCACATCGAGCATCAAAAAGAAGTTCTCCAACTCTTAAAGGATAACCTGAATTTGGCACAAAATCGAATGAAACAATAGGCAGATCAACATCGCAGTGAGAGAAGTTTTGATGTAGGAGAGTGGGTATTTTTACGGATACAACCATACAAACAAATGTCCCTGAAGAAAGCTAAGAAGGATAATAAATTATTGCCAAAGTACTATGGTCCTTACAAGGTGTTGCAAAATATTGGTACTACGGCATACAAATTGGAGCTTCCTGCTTCTTCACGAGTGCATCCAGTTTTCCATGTTTCATGCTTAAAGAAGGTTATAGGTGAAAATATTCCAGTTCAAACAATATTTCCAGAACTTGATGAGGAAGGAAAAATCATATTGGAACCTCAAGCGGTCACAAAAATAAGAACTCGACAGCTACGGAATCAATCAATTTCAGAGTATCTCGTCAAGTGGAAGAACTTAACCACTGAAGATTATACATGGGAGGATGAGAATTTTATACAGAAGAACCCAGAGCTACTCACGCGTTGAGGACAAAACTTTTTTGAAGAAGAGCGGCATGTTAGGTCCCTATATTACTAGTATAGTCCCTTATTGTTGTTAGTGTAACCCCCTTATTGTTATTATTGTATCCCTTTAACCCCCATATTGTTATTATTGTGCCCTTAAATTATTATTGTTAGGTTGGCTAGGATTACATTATGGCTCCACTAGAATCACATTGTGGCCCCATCGACTCCTATATATAGAAAGGAGGTTTTGTAACTTTAATCATCCGAGAATTATTCATTCATTTAATGTATTCGAGGTTGCCTCCTCGAAGTGGCTTATTTCTAAGGCATTGATATCTCTTTTATTCTATTTTTGGAGCTAGTTTCACAACACGCAACTCACATTTATAGCTCCAATCTTGAGCCACTTAACCACCATCATGAGTTATAGCCATCTCTCGTCGTCATGCATTCTTAACCTATCACAGTGTACCCTGCTACATAAGAAACCCTGGTCCCTTGCATTAGGAATTGTTTCGGTAGGTTGATGCTTGCTTCTTGTCGACTTCAAAAACCACTTTCCAGAAAGGAGGTAGTACCTTAGATGAGTCCTCACCACAGTAGGGGCATCCTAGGATGAAAAAATGGGAATTAACATTTCCCATTGATGTCATCGATCCTCTTGACTTTAGACATCAACACAATTTTTCATGTCAAGGTTAGTATTGTACTTTATAACCGTTTCACTCTGTCAGAATTCGTCGAAGACCTATATACCAAAAATAATCTCTTTCAACCATGCTTACATGGGAAGGTCCCCAAAAATCAAAGACCTGTGCATCCATTGATCACTTTATTTAAATATGCCATGCATGTGGGTACCACATTATACCTTTTTTCTCAAATAAAAATGCCCCCGAGGGCATCACCAACCATCATCACCAACTAGTAGTAGCTCACCAACTAAAAAACATGACACAACAGAACTAGTATCTGTCAAATTAGATTAACTGGTCAAACATCACGAGCATGAGACATGCCCGCCTCATAGAAATATTTCTTATTTTATCTCTTACAGGCTTCCTATAGAACATGGTGTCTTTTTTACTTAAGACAATGCATCTTCCAACTCAGTTACTAAGAAATTTTCTCTCTGTCTCTCTCAAAAGGACCACACAAAAAAGAAAAAATAATGTATTTCGACAATACAGATCCTCCTAGACCTCATACATTAGGGGGAAATTGTTAACACCAAAAAATCATACATGAAAAAGAAATTAAAAAGTTCAAGCAGATGGTACAAATGAATATTTTTAGAGAAGGAATACATTAGAGTAGACCAAAATTTAATTTTTCCTAAGGATAATGGATAAGTGAATGGAAAATGCACTGGAAAAAAAAGGATTTTGCGTGGCAGTGTGAGTATTCCTTCAATAGGCGCACGGTCCTGAGGATGGAGAAAGGTCACCATCTAGGACCACTTGGCGCACTTGGTTAGGAAGATTATCCACTTATTACTGCCAAGGAGAGTCAACCTTGATCCACCTTGAGGCTTCAATACATCACAAAAAGGAATCCCTTCTCGACTCTTGTGTCACTATCCATCTTGGACCAAGAGAAGGGGGAGGAATTCAAAAAATGTTTATATAAATTGGTCTTTGGAAGAAAAATTGGAGACACATTGTTATGTTGGAAAAATTTCTTCATAGAAAACTAGCTTGCATAATCGAACAATAGATGGATTTGAAGGACTCATATGTTGGCTAACCAATATCTCAGTCCAAGAGATAGTGATCCACCATTTGATTTTGATCTACCATCCTTTGAGAGAGGGACGAGATGCTTGCAGGAACTCGAGGAAAGGAGACCTCCTTGTTTTGGGTATTTGAGCTCCATAGCTCAAAGGAACCTCTTCAAGTGTTTAACATTGTATCTTTTTTACCACCAACACATAAAAAAGGGGGAATTCTCCACTTGTGTTATTAGGTTGTTTGCTCCATCGAGCTTTTGTATTTTACATCTTGTGTTTTTTTTTTTTCTTAGTGTTGTATGCTTAGTTATCCCCAAATATTATTTATCATTATATCATATTTGTTTCATTAACAGTAGATAATAATTTTTTTCTGTGATCTTGTGCAGGTAGAATCCAACTTGCTAAAGAAGTGTATTTCGTAAACCCTTGCACCAAATATACTTCCACAATGAGGTTGACATAAGTGAATGACCTCAAGAGTTGACATCAATTCTGGCACAACCATCTCACTCTCAATACATCAATTCCAACCAATAGGACCACTAATCAAAACATCCATCACACATGCATATAACAAGTATGACAATGAAAAGGATCTTCTTGACATCAATTCCAACAAACTCCCCCTTTGGCATTCATGTCAACCTCATCAACATGTGAGGATGATCTCCATACACTCTCAAAAACTAAAGTTGCACTCTATCCATCCAAATTCTATCCCCCCTTGACATCAATGGAAAAGGGTCAAATCCATATGAATAAGAAGCAACAATTGAAGTACATATAGGAGCATACGTTTTTTCATGGCTGAAATATAATGCATCAAAATTCATACATGCCTCCATATAAACAACAAGAAACATATATATCCAATCAACATCCAAATTAGTGTACCATCCAGCAACAACTAGAAGCAAACAACATCATGCCAACATAAGACAACCATCATCAACATATGCAACATTATATAATATGCAACAATATCCATATGAGACAACCACAAACAATCTCCCCCATAACTATATAGCAAAAACTATCAAAATATCACATCACATGAGGCCAAGAAACCTAATGTCATGTCATAGTATGAGGCATAACATAAACATCTCCACCAACACAATGCCAACAATGTATGGTTTGTTATAAGAGTAAATATTTCTACTCTTGAACACATGCCATCTCAAATTTATAGAGATACCAATTGTTGGGCTGAAATGATCTCTTTCGTTACAAACCATGCTTCCTTTGACAAACAGAAGCACCATATGGACAAAGACTCCACATGACCATGACTCAAGGGACATATACATAATAAATACATGGTTGTAGTAGCAACATAAGAACTCATACATGATGCAGGTGGATATTGTTGGCAACCCAACTACTCCACTTAGGGCCCCACCATTGTTTCTTTCAGTTTTTTAGTTTTTTAGTTTTCTTAATCATAGCACAATTTACTATTTTTAGCAGTTTTTCGAGTCCTGAACTTCTAGAGCTGTTTTGAGGCCCTAAACGACGATTTCTCAATCAAAATTTATAGTCCTTGGATAGATATTTCTAACAAGGTATTGTGTGCATAAAATTGAGATGATATACCAAAATTACATCCCTCAGTAGTTTATGCACCAATTTACCCAAACGGGGCCCATATTTTTTGCGTTTAATCTCCTAGGGTTAGGTTTTTAGATGTTTAGAGTTTTCCATTGTTTATAAATAATAAATAGGCCTTTGAGTGTCATTGTAACATAATTCATAGGCCTGTAGCTGCCACATCTCTTCTTAGAGATAAGATACTAGTGCCCTAGCTAGTTTGTTTCCATTCTATCTGTAAGCATATTTCAGTTATTTGATATTAATGAAAAGAAGTGTTATTTCTGTTGCATCTTTTTATTTATGGTTATATTTGTATTTATTTACATTCGTGCATAAATCTAGATCAGGGGTATCAAGGCAGTATGCTCTTTCTCTTTTTCTCTTTTCATGTCCCCAACGAGGTCAGGGTATAAGGAGTTAGGGCTCGATATGGTTGAAAAATTGCAAGATCAACCTTGCATACCCCGACGACCTCCCATGAAGGAAGAAAATAAAGACGAGGGAGCAAGATATCTTATCAAATTATTTCTTTACGAGGCCCTCAAGAAACAAAGGAACACGATGATGGATAAATTTTCCCAAATCCTTCAACGACTGCCCATTGGTGGCACATTTGTATCTAGAATCCACTCTGGAGTGGTCAATCCTTTCAAGGTATATGTCAAGTTTGACATTACTGTATTTGAAGGCTAGATATATGCAGACGTCATAGATAGATGGTTAAATTTTCTGGAAGGGTATTTCTCAATCCATGATTTCTCTAACCGAGAAATATTACTTTTGCACTCCTCAAAGCCATCCCCCATGTCAAAGACTGGTGGGAAACCTATTGTGATAAAAAGGATGGGAGGGAACCGTCTCTGTTCTTTCCCACACCCACTTTCAATTCGTTCCGATATGGAATTGAGAGACAATATTACCCTGTGGGGAACTATGAGGAGAAGTACATCAAATCGACCACCTTGTGGTAGCAAAGGGATCAAGTTGTGCACAAGTTGACTAATTTTTTCCATACCCTACGTACAAAGTTGGGTGTTAAATATTTGAAGAAAAATTTGGTGCTCAAGTACCACAGCTATTTGCACAGATACATTTAGTGTTGGGTATGTGTTATATTATTTCCATGACTAGCTCTGGCTAAAACAGAGGAAGTATGTCCAGACAATATTGCAGAGGTTTAATATGCAGGATAATAAACTGGTGAAGGTTCCTATTCCTGTAGGTGTAAAGTTATCTGCTGAAAAATGTCCCAAGACACAAGAAGAAGAGCGGGATATGTCTCGTGTTCCATATGTAGGTGTAGTGGGTAGCTTGATGTATGCAATGATCTGTACTAGACCAAACATTGCACATGCAGTGGGAGTATTGAGCAGATTTATATCAAAACTATGGAAGGATCATTGGACAACAGTGAAGTGGGTTTTGAAATATTTGTGTGGAACTAGTGATTATGGCTTGTGTTACCAGGGAAGACCAGGATTGGACAAAATTTTGGACATCTGTGGTTTTGTTGATGGAGATTGGGCTAGATATCTGGAACAAAGGAAATATACAAGTGGGTATGTGTTTAGCCTATTTGGAGGTGCAGTCAGTTGGATGAGTAAAAGACAGTATGTAGTGGCTCTTTCAAGTACAGAAGCAGAATACATGACAACCACTCATGCAAGCAAGGAAGCAGTTTCGTTGCAGAGATCGTGTTCAGGTATGGGAAGGGTGCAGCGGGATATAAGGATAAACTACGATAGCCAAAGTGCAATTTTCTTGGCTAAGAACCTTGCTTATAATTTAAATACAAAGCACATTTATGTTCAATATCACTTTGTGAGAGATATGGTTAAGGATAAAAGGGTGCTGCTGGTAAAGGTGGACACTTTGAAGAATGTTGCAGATGCATTGACGAAGTCTGTGAGCACTCAAAATTTCTCTTGGTGTAGAGAAACAATGGGTGTTGCAGTGTTGGGCTAATGACTAAGCTCTCCTCTAGACCCCTATAGAAAGAAAACAACAAGTGGGAGAATGTTGGGTATGTGTTATATTCTTTCCATGACTAGCCACACTCGGGGGGGGGGGCACAGGGGTATTAGGCCAAAAAACATTTGGACCCTATTTTTTGGCGGGCAGACCGACCCATGGTTTTGTGCATGGGTTTGCACATGGTTTTTAGGCATGATGGTTTTTGGCCCCTGGTATTTTGTAGATCCGGTCAAGGGAACTACGGTTATGTTCTAATCTAGGGGTTTATGTATGCTTTGGCATGTATATATATGCGTTCTAACACTAAAAGTAATATAATGAAAAATCAATCTGGTCATCCCAATTTGGGATCCAGGGGAAATCTCTATGTATATCTGTTTTATATTTTATGCTCTCACTATTGTTTACTTTCTATTTTTAAGATTCGTTTGCAGATAATTTTTTTCCAGGGTTAAAAACTACATTTAGGACTAAATGGAGTTCCTAGAAATTACCTCTCTTGGCACGACATATTGATATGCCACCAATATCAAGTAGAAATTTAAGCAAAAGAAGCGAGACTTTGGATCCGTGAATCCGAAGCCAGGGAAAGGCACCCCCGAACCATATAAAAAGGGGCGATGCCAAAGCAGGATGGCTCAGAACAACACCACAAAGTAAAATAAGTCCACCAGGAAGTGGTTTGAATTTCATAATAGCCCCACTAACAAGACCAACGAGTGTTGGGCGAAACAGTTGCTGGTGGCCAAACTGAAGGCATCCAAATGAGATGCATGTTATGATTCTCAGTCAAGACTAGACAAGGTAAATGACAAATGGAAGAAAATCATTGACACGGAACCAAGTTCCATCATTGCCACCACCAAGCTCTAGAGGGATGAGCTCGAGGATCCAGAGGAGGGCGAGCACTTCTTTGATTCCCAAATGTGGGTGATGGGTTCTCCACTACAATTTCTTGTCGATAGTGGATACCAAAAGAACCTCATTTTAGTAGAGGTCGTGAAGTGGATCGGACTACCAACCACAACACATAGCTTGTAGCCATATACTATTGGGTGGATTCACTAAGGAATATATCTCTGTGTCTGCCAACAGTGCCGCTTTCCATACAACGTCAAGCCATTCACGGATTAGGTACTCTATGATGTTTCTCCTCTTGACGTGTCTGATGTATTATTAGGCCAACCATACTTGTGGAAACAAAATGCTATGTATGAGTCTAGGCATTGTTCTATTATTATTACTTTGGGAAATAATTTGTACAGGATACTGGAGGTAGTACCACCTTTCTTCGTCTCTTTGAGTACTGCAAAGAAATGCAGTAAGATTATTTCCTAAACGAGGAAATTTTTTTTCATTACGATTCACCCATAGGACAAGAAAAAGATTGTGGCTGTAGCCTCCAAACAGGGCTCCCCTACATGGTAGTAGCAAATGGAAAAATATGTGGAGGAATACAAGGAAGTTTTCTCCTCACCCACAAGGTTCCTCTACACTATCAGGTCAAGCACTCCATTTATGACCACAGGCACACTACTGCCTAATGGTGCCATATCTCATGCGAACACACAAACATAATCCACACATGTATTGTTTGAGGTTGATAAAGCAACCCAATTCATTGAACACATCTACTAGGTCCATGAAATCTTGGAGAAATCCAATTCCAAGTCAAGCAGCGACATCATCAACATCGAGTGCCATGCAACTTCTAGGTGGGAAAAAAAGTGGGGCTACATTTGCAGAAGAAGCGTCTCGCTAGACCCCACCGCAAGCTTTGCCCACTCCAATATGGGTCATACACCATCACCAAGGCTATAGGGGATAATACCTTCGAGCTCATTATTCCACCATTCCTTGGTCTGCACCGAGTGTTCAATGTGGACCACCTTCAGCCCTACTTTCCACCTCTACTGGACACCTCTGACATGGCAGAACAACTCCCACCAACAAAGTTCAACCCACACTGCATGGAACAGGCCACCATGGATTGTATCATGGACACACAAATCAAGAACACTCACCAGCATAAGATCAAACTGTATTACGTAGTCAAAGCTGTCCAACTCCTGCATCAAGGAAAGTGGATCACCAGGGACCATGTTCAACATAAGTTTCCTCATCTCATAGAGGAAATCAACGCAATGGGGACCATTGCTTCCCAATTGGGTAGGAATGACCTAGGTGGATATTTGTGGCCACTTTTCTATTCCACTTGGGTCCCTGTCATTGTTTATTTTAGTTTTTTAGTTTCCTTAATTGTAGCACAATTTACTATTTTTAGTATTTTTTCCGGGCCTGATCTTTTGTAGCCATTTTGAGGCCCTAAACGACATTTTTTGATAAAAATGGGAGCAACAGGGGTCTTTGACTGATGTTTCTCACTCAAAAGTTGTAGTCCTCAAATAGATATCTCTAATGAGGTATTTTTCAGATCAAATGGATATCGTATCCCAAAGTTATGTCCCTCGGAAGTTGATGTTCCAATTTACCCAAACATGGTCCATAGTTTTGACACTTCATCTCCTGGGGTTAGGTTTTTGAATTTTTAGGGTTTTCCATCATTTCTCAATAATAAATAGGTCTTCGAGCCTCATTATAACATGGTTTAGAGGCTTGTAGCTTCCACATCTCTTCTCAGAGATAAGCTACCAGTGCCCTAGCTAGTTTATTTCCATTTTGTTTGTAAGTATATTTCAATTATTTCATAGTAATGAAATGAAGTTCTATTTCTGATGCATCTTTGTATATAAGGTTATATTCATATTTTGTGGCATTCCTACATAAATCTAGATCAATACATGACCAATATATGACCATAACATGACCTCAAGACTCATGGCTATATAACCCAATGATACTGTTAGTGACTAAAAGTCACAGTAATCAAATTTGCTCTTTCCACTATAGTTAGAGTCTTATGGTCAAATTGTTATATTTTGAAATAAAATTCTACATCACTCTCGGTTGTCAAATGGTCCTAATTCATTTTCATCAAGGTCATCAAGCTCAACTTCAAATCAGTTTCATGAGTCATTGAGTCACCATAGGTCATTTTCCTTCATTAAGTGTGATTATTTAAAATCTGAAACAAAAAAGTCATGGTGTCATAAGGTTGATCATGAAAGTGTCATGAGTGTCTTGGTTGATCTAATCACTAATCATACTCATTAATTTGGGTGTGTGATCATCATATTCCATTTAAATTCATTAATCATGCTAAATTAGTAAGGTGTCATGATATTTAGAAAATTAGGGAATAAAGTACATCAAGAGTATAAATGTACATCTACATCACATGGAGATGTAACCTTCCTATTGAAGAATATGATACCAGTAAAAATCACATCATCAAGTCATTTTGTTAAAGGTACACATGATGTCACTCCACTATCAATGCCAAAATTGAGTTTTTTTTTTTAAGTTATCAAGGAATGCCAAAGTATTTTAAAACTTCATTGTATCCTTTCAAAGTTCGAACATCTCCTCTCCATCACTTTGAACAGTTTCCATATCCATCAGAGGTTTGAATTTCACCATCACAGCCATATTTCATCAGTCTACTACGTTTTTGGAGGGTCTTGCTATGATTTTCAGTTGGAGTCCAAAGGGAAGAAGGAAGGGCTCAACTATCATCTCAGTGCTTCAAAGGTTCTTTTAACAATTTAATTACAACCTTGCAAACCCTCAATGTAGTATTTTTCTTTAGAAAATTTATCAAACTCAATCGCTAGGTTTTTGTTGCTTTTTCTTGCTTCATTTTCTTGTTCAATGGTATTTTTCCTCTTTTGAGAGGAAAAATCCTTGTTTTTGTGTTCATAAATCCTTCATTATCCTCATTAAACATTCCCCACCCTCCCCATCACTAAAATTGCTTCATTTGATCATTTCCCTTATCAAACCCTGTTTCTTGTTGCAGTTTTGGCACAAGTTTGTATTATCCCTTCTCGCCCCCACCTTATTTCTCACTTGTTTTGGGAAATTTCACTTTTATCGTGTTCTCAACACCTATTCCTACCTCCCATAATTTTTTTATACTTTTTCCTACCCCCCATCCCCTCCATTCCCTTCCCTCAAGTTGTTGCGCTTCTAACCCTATTTTGTAGAACAAATCCCTTGTCATTTCTTGTTTGACACTAGGGTTTTATACCAAAATTGAAGCTAAAAACATGGTGAAGACTAGTGAAAGGAGGAGGTATAAGGGAGGAGAGATGTCAAGATATGAGCCAAATCATGTGAAAGATGTCAATGCATCATAATTTATTAGAAGATCATTTGAGCAGGCATGTTGCCTGGGGTTTTGTCTAAAGGTGTAAGAGGTAGGTTACCATCATGACTTAAAGAAGCCTATATACCATTAATTTCAAGAAGGATCAGGTCATTATCGTAGGGGTGAACTTTCTAGCGTCACAAAAGGATAAAAAAGGGTGTTTTTTTTAGGTTTCACTGCCCTACTTTTTCACTTTTTGCTGCACACAGGGACAATTTTATGTCAAAATCAGTTTCTGGAGTGATGGAGATGCATTTTTAAAAATTGAAAGAGGTTTTTATCAATCATAGATCAAAGAAAAAAAACACCTACCGTTTATGCACATGTGGTATTCTTTTGAAGATAGGAAACAAAGTTTGAAGCTTATTTTTCGGAAAATAAAATTCTTTAATTTAATTTCCTGTTTTAGTCATTCGTTTTTGGCACAGATTCTAAGAATATGGGAATGAATAACCAAAACATGAGAGATTATTTTCTTCCCAAAAACCATATCTACAAAAACCTCTCCCAGGTTTGTAAAACGTGTTATGGTTAAAGCGATATCGCTCCATCTTTGACCCTTATCGTTACAAAAAATGCAGAAATTTGACCCTACGAAACACAATAACTAGTTGCTACACTTTTTCTCAGACTGTCCAAATCCAGAATTTCAAGTATGGTTGCATATAAAATGACATAAGGACATCATAAAATCCCTTTTGGATGCTTGTAAAGTCATAATTTTGAAGAAAATGATCAAACGATGCCTTTTTTACACCTTTCCAAAAATTCGTTGTGTTCTTGGACACTTATTTCTAAAATACGTTTTCAGGGGGCTAAAATGATGATTTTGGATGAATAAAATATCCCAGAGTATATTATAATTCCTAAGATTTATTCATGAGCCTTCAGCAACATTCAAAACCTCATCTAATTCATCTAAAAATCAAGCCAAATTTGGCATGTTTCTGCTAAAATAATTTGTTGCATTTCTATGTTTGGAGGCTTTTCACTATAGGTGGAGGTCAAAGGTAAAAATTGGTCGATGTAATATTTAACTCATGATTTATTTGATGATTAATAGGATTATTAATGATTATCATTTTAAATAATGTTGTGATTAATTTCTCGAGAGATAAACTCAATTCGTTAGCTAAAACATGGGAAAGTTGTTTCTAACTTCCTTGGGATTAGGAAATGAGTCATTAGGTTCATTAATTCGTTTCTATGGATCAGGATTTAAACCATAGAGTTAGAATATTTTTTTCTTTCTATATGTACTTAGAATCAAGTCATTGATAGGGTTGGACACTTGAAATTCACACTTTTTTGGAACTGGTTTACTAGAATCTTTGTAGAAATAATATACAGGAAGTTGCAGCTATTTTTATGGGGTTCATGTGTTGTGGTCAGTGGCATTTTTTTCTCAAATGTTTATTATGCATGTAATTATTAAGTAGTTCTAGCAGGAATCTATGTTCTTCTTGTGCTAAATCATCTAAGTTTTAAACATAATACATTGCCTCAAAAGCTATGTTTTGACTGAGATTTTCATATAAGTGTTTTATCTTATGAACAAGAGAATTCATGCATGTATGCTCACTTAGTTTATTTATCTGATTTCCTCATCACCATACTACAATGAAAAATATATTTTGTGTCACTGATTACACCTACCTTTCCTCATTCTATGACTGTATTTGATCCTTTGGAATACTTGGCCTAGTTCCTAATCTGGTGCTTCTTATTCAACAAAACCTAAATAAAAAACATTATTGAGCTAATAAATAGCCTAAAAATATATACTCTCCAGTCACTTCCATTGGCTATGAGGTTGATTTTGAGAGAGCCCTCTCTTATTTGGTAGGGCTAGATACCAAGTCAAAAGTTCTTATGTGGTTACCTCTTTAGTTTCCTTTATCAGCCTTGGGAAACTAAGGAGCCCTAGCATTTTGGTGTCGTTGCTGGGGAGCGAAAGGTCACATTTTCCCTAGGTGTGAACGTTAAGGATCAGATATGATCACTAATGGTGGATAGTGATAAAAAAAAGGAACATTGAAATCATTCACCTGGAAACTCCAACCTGATTCAAAGACTCCACTAAAATCATGATCCAAAAATCAGGGTTTTGTTGGTGATTCCACTAGGAGAAGAATGAGTAGCCTAAAGGATGCATTATTTAATATATTTTTCTCAATATGGATTCAATTTCTATAAGGTACATGCTCATATGAATCATTGTCACATTCCTGGTTTTCCAAATCGAATGCCTTGCATAGATTGGAGAACTTATCTACCCAAATTCATAGATGTAAATGAAGATGAGGCCATTCTACATCTAATAAAATTTCATTGGCATATACATAAGCTTGGGATTAGGTTTCATGAGGATTGTTTGATGAAAATGTTTATGGCTACCTTGGAGGGGAAAGAAAGATCATGGTATGAAGGATTAAAGCCAAGTAGCTTATTCTCTCTTAAATATTTCCACACAACATTCTTTGAGTTCTATGGAAAATCTCATCATTTATTCTCGTTGTTCGAAGATTTTTGTGAATCCTATGAAGATTTCATTCAATACCTTGAAGAGGCATTTGGTGATGAAGAGTGCTTGGATTATGTGATCATAGAGCACTTTATGAATTTTCTTCCCAACAAAAAATAACAGAGATTAGCTTACTTGATACAAAGGATCATTCGCATCACACATCAAATTATTCTTTGATTAAAGATTAAACAATTTTTCATCCTAATAGTCAGATTATATCCCATGAATTTAACAAAGATTTGTAGCTTTTTCAGTATGTATTCAGTCAAAAGTATGAGGATAATAATTCAAGTTGTTTTTTTATCTTATTTATTTTCTGATATTTTGTATCAGGAAGAAATTGGTCCAAGTCAGAATTATGAAATTGCGTGTATAGAAAAATTAAGTAGAGAACCATCATATGGAAATGATCATGTACTTTTGAAAGGAAATAATGAACAAGAATTTTCTTTCCTTCATCCTTGTGACAGTCAAATTGATATTCTTCCTATTGAAGCACACGAGGAACCAAAAACACTGGAAGCACATGAGGAATCGAATATACTTGAAGTGGTTTCTGCATTTAAATTTTTCCATGAGCATACAAAACCTTGTCTTTGGGATGAGAGGAATGAATATTTGAACAACCAGATTGATGGTTTTTCATTTACAAATATTTATGAAGTTTCTGGTAAAGAGCCTGAATATATTGAACAACAAGAAGTGTTCCTCTATGTTTTGGAAGATCCATCTGCAAATATATTGAAATCATCAATGGAGATCACGTTTTCTTTCTTCGCCAACACAGAGATTGGGTTCAGTTTTTAGTTGGAGTATTCATTACCACAAAATTATTCCTTTGAGGAAAGTAAGAGGAGAAAGAAATCAGATAGCCATTTTCTTTGATAGTTGCACTGGATCTTCGACTTCACTTGACCAAATCACTTATGGATTAGTTAGAGTAGGTAAGGTGTGATGAATAATCTCAACATTCTGAGAATATTTTTCAGTGTTAGTTTCCAGTATAGTTTTTAGTTGATGATGTACAATTTAATTTTCAGTTTTATTTGAGTCAGTTTGAGGATTGTAGCTACAATGACTCCATGATGCAGGAGCATCTGGACTTAGCCAGCAATGTGATGGTATATTCACATGTTGTGGTTAAAATGATGTGGATAAACATTGGTTATTAATATTGTACTTATTTTTAAATGAGAGAAGTTGGTTTGTTTGGGTTTGATAAATTAATTAGGAATAAAAATAGAAATTAGTTTCTCCCTGTGATGAGATTGAGCTGAGTAGGATAAGAACTTAGAAATAGGGTAGCATTTGTTTGTTAGGAGTGGTTAAACGGAAATATATTTTAAGTGAGAAGGACAACTTCAGATATATATATATATATATATATATATATATATATATATATATATGTATGTATGTATGTATGTATGTATGTATGTATGTATGTATGTATGTATGTATGTATGTATGTATGTATGTATAAGATAGGTGTGAGAAAAGAGAGAAGAGTGTGGAAAAGAGTGAGACAAGTGTGAAATAGGTGTGTGAGAGGAGAGACCAGAGAGAGCATAAACAATTGTAATAACAAGCTGATCAAGGGCTTGGCTCTGTAAGTTCCTTTATTATTAATCTTCAAATGTTTTGTGTTGATCAGACTCTCTGTTCGAACTATTGTTTTAAAAATATGTTGGATCACACACACACAGATATATATATATATAT
Source organism: Pinus albicaulis (assembly GCA_034641835.2). Classification (NCBI taxonomy): domain Eukaryota; kingdom Viridiplantae; phylum Streptophyta; class Pinopsida; order Pinales; family Pinaceae; genus Pinus; species Pinus albicaulis. Next base: position 148,029,919 of record CM076579.1, on the reverse strand, counting down.
ATATATATATATATATATATATATATATATATATATATATATAGCAGGAGGATAATCAGATTGCAGACGCGACGAGGGTCGTATATCTTAACATGATCAATAGGAGAGATATCAACACAGTTGAAAACTAGCACAAATTGTACAGAACCGGGTTTAACATTAAGGAATTACAAGTTAAATTATTTAACCAGTGGTGTGAAGTGAGGAGTGGAGAGACAACGAGGATTTTTGGATCCAAGACTAAACAAATGGTGGAGATCATAGCATCGGGAAGCAACTTCGTGATTCGTAAGATTTATAAGATAAGCAGTAAGACAATGCAAATTAAACAAATTTGTTTATGATGAGAAAAAGGGGATGCCACGTGTTGGCTCAGCGCAGTTTCGCAATTTGCAATGATTAAAGTTTAAGTGTTAAATTTAACTGTAAATTGTATGATTTTCTATTGCCGATGATTGGTCAGGATTATCGTGGGACCCTCCGATAAGAAATTTCATTGCATATATATATATATATATATTGGGTAATAATGTTGTGTGGAGTGTAAAAAGTATCATTTCCGCGCGTATATTCTGATATTTATACAGCTATTCTACATCATTTGGCATCAAAGGAGACTTGAGTCTATTCTTGAAAGTTGGAGCAAAGATGCCACACAGGAGAGGAGTTGGCATAGGTCATGGAAGACCGGAAGCTAATGCAATTCTACTGAATGAAATTAAACATCTTTGTATAAGAATGCAGACAGTAGAGGTTGCTCAAAGGAGAGCACCCGAGGAAGGATATGTTAGCGCAACAGAGGAAACTTATGAGGAAGAAGAAGAAGTAGAAGATGACACAGCTAAAATGCTAAAAATGTTTATTAAGGAAACTAGAAGACCAAAGGTGGATGTACCTTTGTATGAGGGAAATCTCAATGTGGAAGAGTTAATGGACTAGATCAGTTCATCAGACAAGTGCTTTGAATTTGAAGAAGTTGAAGACAAAAGGAAAGTGAAGTTTGTAGCTACCAGATGAAATGGTCATGTAGCTATCTGGTGGGAGGAGTTACAAGTATCCAGATAGAGAAAAGGAAAACCAAAAATCAAGCAATGGGACAAAATGGTAAGAAAATTAAAAGTTAAGTTCATGCCCAAGGATTATCAATTAAATATTTTTAAGCAATTACAGAATTTGAAACAAAAATGGATTACAGTGAAATAATATATAGAGGTATAAGATGAATATCATAGTTGGACATGTAGAGGATGATGTTGAGAAAGTAGCCGGGTATATAAATGGCTTGAGGTATGATATCCAGGATGATATCAGTCTATTAAATATGAATACAATTGAAGATGCTTACCAGGCAGCCTTAAAAGAAAAATAGAAGATACAGAGAAAGCAAGGTGAGAGGAATCGAGGAAAGAGTTCAGCAAGAGGAAGAGGAACATTCAAACCTAGATTTCAACAATCCTATAATGAAGGAGGAGGTTGGAGAAGAAAATCACCACAGAGAGGAGACTCTAGTCAAGGAAGGTTTGTACCAAGAAGTAGAGGTCGAGGAAGAGACATTCAGTGCTATACATGTGGTGAATGGGGACATGGGTCATGGGATTGTCCTCATAATAATTCAACAAACCAGAGAAATGTGAATTTTGCTGAAACAAAGGAAGAAATTCCTCAGATTGCAGGTAAAGAGGAACCACCCGAAGCACGAGAATCCTTGTTATTGAAAAGGGTATTGCCTAAAGCAGAAAAAGAAGCAGGAGAACCAGCTCAAAGGAATAATGTATTTAGTATGATATGCAAGTCCAAAGGTAAATGTTGCAAGGTGGTAATTGACAGTGGAAGAACTGACAACCTTGTTTCTACAGATATGGTGTACAATTTGGGATTGGTAAAAAAAATACACCCTGCTCCTTAAAAGGTATCATGGCTACAAAAAGGACATCATATTATTGTGACAAAAAAATGTAAGGTAGAGATCCATATTGGTACTTACAAGGATGTTATATTATGTGATGTAATGACAATGGATGTATGTCACATATTGTTGGTAAGGCCTTGGCAGTTTGATTGGAAAGCCATACATGGTGGCAGAAGAAACACTTATACTATGGAGAAGGATGGAAAAAACACACACTACTGCCATTGAAGGATGGATCTGACAAAGAAGCACGTGGAAATAGTGTTATGTTGATGATTAGGAAAGAAATGTTGCAAGAAATCGAGAAGGATGAGGAGATGAATTTTGCTGTTATAGGAAGACCTAAGGTAATTCTAAATTCCACAAATTTAGAAAATTTATCTAAAGAAATCCAAAATATATTGAATTATTTTGTTTATATTATTTTGGATGAGTTTCCAAGTGCATTACCACCAATCAGGAGAATTAGTCATCACATCGATCTCATACCTGGAGCAAGTTTGTCAAATAATGTAGCATACAGGTTAACTCCTCAAGAAAATGCAGAAGTTGGAAGACAAGTGCAAGAGTTGATGGATAAGGGATTGATAAGAGAGAGCCTTAGTCCATGTGTTGTACCAACATTACTCAGTCATAAGAAAGGAGGTGAATGGCGCATGTGCACAAATTCTAGAGCCATAAACAAAATGACCATCAAGTATCATTTTCCTTTACCGCACATGGATGATTTAATGGATTTCTTGAGTGGATCAAAATATTTTACTAAGATATATTTCAAGAGTGGTTATCATCAGATAAGGATTAGAGAAAGGGATGAGTGAAAGACTGCCTTCAAAACAAAAAATGGTTTGTATGAATGGTTAGTGATGTATTTTGGGCTCACTAATGCACCCAAAACATTCATGAGATTAATGAATGAAGTCTTGAAGGAATATGCACACAAGTTTGTCATTGTTTATGTTGATGATATTCTAATTTCCAGTCGAAGTAAAGAAGAGCATCTGGAGCACCTTAACTTGGTTCTAAAAACTTTGCAGAAAGAGAAGTTGCTAATAATTTTGAAGAAATGCAGTTTTATGAAGGAATATCTAGTCTATTTGGGGTTTGTAGTTTCTAAAGAAGGCTTGAAAATGGATCCAAAGAAAGTCCAAGCAATTTTGAATTGGCCAACTCCAAGAAACATATTTTAGGTAAGAAGCTTTCACAGTTTTGCAAGTTTCTATAGAAAATTTATCAGAAATTTTAGTCATATTTGTGAACCCATTATTGAAACAATCAAGGAAGCTAATTAGCCATCCAAGTGGATAGAAGGAGTAGACTGAAAATTTAAGTTTCTAAAGAAGAAAATTACAGAAAAACCAGTTTTAGCTTTTCCATATTTGAAAAAGTTTTCCAAGTTGAAGCTGATGCTAGTGGAGTTGCAATTGGAGCAGTTTTAAGTCAAGAACAGAGGCCAATAGCATACTTCAGTGAGAAATTGAATGAAGCTAAGAAGAAATACTCATCTTATGAAAAATAGTTTTATGTTCTTGTGCAAGCCTTGAAAAAATGGAGACATTATTTGTTACCAAAATCGTTTGTATTGTATTATGATAACCATGCATTTATGTTTATAAAAAACCAACCAAAATTGAACTAGAAACATGCCAAATGGGTAGAAGTTTTGCAGAGTTTTACTTTTGTGATTAAGCATACAAGCGGTAAGTTGAACAAAGTTATCGATGCTTTGAGCAGAGTGAATTTAATCATGCAATAATTAAAATTTGGAATTGTGGGATTTCAAGAAATGGTTGACATGTATAAAGAAGATGCTGAATTAAGGAAATTTATGCAGTTGTGCAAAACCTAGCAGTTCATAATAGAAGCCAGTGGTTGGATTATCTTATCCAAGGAGGTTTTCTATTCAAAAGTAATAAAATGTGTATTCACAAATGTTTTATGAGGGAAAAAATAATTAAGGAAAAACATAGTGGAGGCTTATCTGGACAGTTTGGGAAAGACAAGACTTTTCTCAGGTAAATGGTTTTTATTATTGGCCAAATATGCCAACTGATGTTAAGAATTTTTTTGAGAAATGTAGGATTTGTCAGAATGCTAAAGAGAGAAGTCAAAATACAGGATTGTATTAGCCATTACCAATACCAAACCGATCATGGGATGCAGTTAGTATGGATTTTGTTTTAGGTTTTCCAAAAACCCAAAGGGGAAATGAATCCATTTATGTTGTGGTGGATAGGTTTCCTAAAATGGCTCATTTAATTGCATGCAATAAAAATAGTGATGCAACACATATTTCTAATCTGTTTTTTTTTCAGAAGTTGTAAGGTTACATGGATTGCCTATAAGTATTGTGTCTAACAAGGATACCAAGTTTGTTGGGCATTTCTGGAGAACTCTATGGAAGAAACTAGGTACCAAACTTAGTTTCAGTTCAGCTTATCATCCTCAAATGGATGGAGAGACCAAGGTAATGAATAGAAGATTTGGAAATATATTGATTAATTTAGTATATAAAAATCCTAAGTAGTGGGATTTAGCACTTGCTTAGGCTGAGTTTTCTTGTAATGATACTCCCAATCAAAGTACTAGGATGATTCCATTCCAGATTGTTTTTGGGATGAATCGAAGAGGTGTGTGTGAACTCATAAATTTAGGAAAACAAAAGATAAGGAGTGTAGAGGATGAAGAGTTTGTAGAACAAATGCAGAAACTACAGGAAGATGTCAAAGACAGATTACAGGAAAGAAGTGGAAAATACAAACAAAGAGTTGATATAAAGAGGAAAGAAAAAGAATTCCGAGTGAGTGATCTATTCATGGTGTACATGAGAAAATAAAGTATTCATGTTATGACTTACAACAAATTAAAGATGAAAAATATAGAACCATGTAGAATTTTGAGGAAATTTTATTCAAATGCATATGAAATTGAATTACCAACAAGAATTGGAATATCGCCCATCATTAATGTTGCAGATTTGTACCTATACAAAGGAACAGAGGAAGAGCTGCAAGAAGACTCTATAGAAGAGGAAGACCAAACTTTGAATTGGAAGGAACAGATGCCAAAGACCGAAAATAAAGAAGTGGAAGCCATTTTGGAGAAAAGAGAAATAAATAAAACCAGAGGACAAACTTACTATCAATATCTAGTCAAATAGAAAAGACACCCTATGGAAGATGCCTATTGGATGAGAGTAACAGAGTAACAAAAGTTTAGTACAGATCCTGAAGCATTGATTGATCAATCTTTTCTTCCCCGGGAGTCTGATGCAGAAGCATCCAGACTTAGCTAGAAATATGATGGTATATTCACATGTTGTGGCTAACATGAGGTGGATAAACATTGTTCATTAATATTTTACTTATTTTTAAATGAGAGAAGTTAGTTTGTTTGGGTTTCATAAATTAATTAGGAATAAAAATATAAATCGGTTTCTCCCTGCAAGGAGATTGAGCCAAGTAGGACAAGAACTTAGAAATAGGGTAGTATTTGTTTGTTAGGAGTGGCTCAAGAGAAATATATTTTAGGGGAGAAGGATCGCTTCATATATATATAGGTGTGAGAAAAGAGAGAAGAGTGTGGAAAAGAGTGAGACAAGTGTGAAACAGGTGTGCGAGAGGAGAGCGTAGAGAGAGCATAAACAATTGTAATAACCAACCAATCAAGGACCTGGTGCTGTAAGTTCCTTTATTATTAATTTTCAAGTGTTTTGTATTTATCAGGATCTATGTTCGAACTATTGGTTTAAAAATATGTTAAATCATATATATATATATATATATATATATATATATATATATATGTATATATGTATATATGTATATATATATATATATATATATATATATATATATATATATCTGTGTGTGTGTGTGTGTGTGTGTGTGTGTATATATATATATAAGCTTCAATACATCGCAAACATAAAAAAATTTAGAAGATAAGCTTCAAGACATCGCAAAATAAACAAATTTATTTGCGATGTGAAAAAGGGGAGGACACATGTTGGCTCAACGTAGTTTCACAATTCGCAAAGATTAAAGGTTAAGTGTTAAAGTTAACTGCAAATTGTGCGATTTGTGATTACTGGTGATTGGTCAGGCTTATCATGGGACCCTTTGGTAACAAATTCGATGCACATATATTGTTTTGGGTAATAAGGTTGTGTGGAGTGTAAACACTATAGTTTACGCACGTATATTTTGATATTTTTGTAGCTAGTCTGCATCACTCCATTGCCCAATGACCAACGCTAGTTGGTCTACGGTGTTCTTGACACCTAGAATGAAGGAGCTAACATCCCCATTGGAGCCAATGTTAGTGTCTAATAGAAACAGAGATAAAATTTAATCTTTCCGATGTAGTTAGAGTCTTATGGTCAAATTTTTATATTTTTAAAAAAAAATTGACATATCTCTTGGTTGTCAAATTGTCCTAAGTCATTGTCATAAAGGTCATCAAGGTAAATTTGAAATAATTTTCATGAGTCATTGAGTCACCATAGGCCATTTTCCTTCATTAAGTGTCATAATGCTGATCATGAAAGTGTCAGGAGTGTCTTGGTTGGTCTAATCAGTAATCATACTCATTAATTTCGGTGTGTGATCATCATATCCCATTCAAAGTCATTCATCATGTAAAATTAGTAAGGTGTCATGAGAGTTAGAAAATTAGGGAATAAAGTGCATCAAGAGTATCAAGGTACATCTACATCACATGGATATGTAACCTTCATATTGAATAATATGCTGTCAGTACAAATCACATCATCAAGTCATTTTTTCAAAGGTACACATGATGTCACTCCACTATCAATGCCAAAATCGAGTTTTTTTTAAGTTATAAATGAACACCAAAGTATTTTAAAGCTTCATGGTATCATTTAAAAGTTCCAAGAGCTCCTCTCCATCACTTTGAAGAGGTGCCATATCCATCAGAGGTTCAAATTTCACCCTCACTGCAATATTTCATCAGTCTGCTCCGTTTCTAGAGGGTCTTGCTACGCTTTTAAGTTGGAGTCCAAATGGAAGAAGGAAGGGTTCAGTTATCATCTCAGTGTTTCAAAGGTTCTTTTGACAAGTAATTCCAACATTGCAAGCCCTCAATGTAGTCTTTTTCTTCAGAAAATTCATCAAACTCAATCCATAGGGTTTTGTTGTGTTTTCTATTTCCATTGTATTTCGCCTCTTTTGAGACAAAATCTCCTTGTTTTTGGGTTCATACATCCTTCATTTTCCTTCACTAAAATTCCTCCATTTCAAAATTTCCCCTATCAAACCCAGGTTGTTCTTGCGCTTCTCGCACAAGTCTATATTTTCACTCACTCCCGCCCCCCCCCCTTATTTCTCACTCATTTTGGAAAATTTCACTTTAATTGTGTTCCTAACACCTATCCCTACCTCCAATAACATTTTCATATTTTTTCCTAGCCCCCATCCCTTCCATTCCCTTCCCTCAAGTTTCCCCACTTCTAGCCCTGTTTTTCCGAACAAATCCCTTGTCATTTCTTGTTTGAAACTAGGGTTTTATATCAAAATTGAAGCTAAAACATCATGAAGACTAGTGAAAGGAGGAGGTATAAGGGAGGAGAGATCTAAAGATATGAGCCAACTCATATGCAAGAGGTCAATGCATTAGAATTTATTAGAAGATCATTCGAGCAGGAAGGTTTCCTATGGTTTTATATAAAGGTGTAAGAGGTAGGTTACCATAATGACTTAAACAAGAATATTTTCCATTAATTTCAAGAAGGATCAGGCCATTATATCATGGGTGAAATTTCGAGTGTCATAAAAGGATAAAAAAGGGTGGTCTGCCCTACTTTTTCACCTTTCACTGCACACACGAGAAATTTTACTTCAAAATAAGTTTCTGAAGTGATGGAGATAAATTTTACAGAAGTGAAATATTTTTTGGTCAATAATTGACTGATGAAAAAAAACCTCCTTCATTTTATGCACATATGTTATGATTTGGGAGATATGCAGCAAGGATTGAAGCCTATTTTTCAGAAAATCAAATTCTCCAATTTAATTGCCTATTTTAGTCATTCTTTTGTGGCATAGATTCTGAGAATATGGAAATGAATTTCAAAAAATTGAGAGATTTTTTTCTTAAAAACAACCTTATATACAAAAATCTCTCCCATTTTTGTAAAATTTGTTATTCTTAAAGAGATATCACTCCATATTTGACCCTAGTTTTACAAAAAATGCAGAAATTTGACCCTTTAGAAACGCAACAACTAGTTGTTGTGTTTTTTCTAAGAGCGTCAAAATAAAAAATTTCAAGTATCGTTGGATAGTGAATACACAAGGACATTATAAAATCACTTTTCGATGCTTATAATTTCATAATTTTGAAGAAAATGATCAAACGGTGCCCTTTTTACACATTTCTGCCACCTTTTCAGAAATTCGTTGTGTTTCTAGACACTTGTTTCTAAAATCAGTTTTGATGGGGCTAAAATTATGATTTTGGATGACTCAAAGGTCCTAGGGTATAATATACATCCTAATATTTCTTCACCAGCATTAAAAAACATCCATAACCTTTTCTAAGTCATCTAAAAATCAAGACAAATTTGTTGTGTTTCTATGTTCAAAGGTTTTTCACTACACGTGGAGTTCAAAGGTCAAACTTGGTCGATGTAATAATTAACTCATGAGATATCTCATTATTAATAGGCTTATTAATGATTATCATTTTAAATAATAATGTGATTAATTTATTGAGATATATGTTCAATTAATTAGTTAAATAAGGTTCAAGTCGTTTCTAACTTCCCTAGGATTACGCAATGAGTCATTAGGTTCATTAATTATTTTCTTTGGATCAGGATTCGACCCCTATAGGTGGAATATTGTTTGCTTTATATATGTACTCAGAATCAAGTCAATGAAAGGGTTGGATACTTGAAGTTCACAATTTTTTTGGAACTGGTGTACTTGACTCTTTGCAGAAATAATATACAGGAAGTTGCAGCTATTTTTATGGGATTCGTGTGTTGTGGTCAATGGAATTATTTTCTGTAGTGTTTATTATGCATGTGACGATTAAGTAGTTCTAGCAGCCATGTATGTTCTTCTTGTTTTAAATCTCCTAAGTTTTAAATAGAATGCATTGCCTCAAATGCTCTATTTTGTATGAGATTTTCACATAAGTGTTTTATCTTCTGAACAAGTGTATTTATGCATGTATTCTCACTTAGTTTCATTATATGATTTCTTCATCACCATACTACAATGAAAACTATATTTTTTGTCACTTATTATACCTACCTTTTCTCATTCTATGACTGTAGTTGATCCTTTGGAATACTTGGCCTAGTTCCTAATTTGGTGCATCTTACCCAGCAAAACCTAAAACAAAAACCTTACTAAGCTAATAAGTAGCCTAAAGATATATACTCTCTAGTCACCTCCATTTTATATGAGGTTTATTTTGAGAGAATCCTCTCCGATTTGGTAGGGATAGATACGAAGTCAAAATTTGGTTTGTGGTTACCTCTTTGGTTTCCTTTCTCAGCCTTGGGAAACTAAGGAGCCCTAACAGATAAAACAATACAACTTACAAGTACATGGATCCATGAGAATTATACATACATTTTCAATGAGATAATTAGCTTCTAGGATCATCTCCTATGGACCAATGACTCAAGTACATAATACGTCATGACAATTACATCATCATTATCCCATACATGTGGCTGAAATATGACTCCATATGACTCCTCCATAAAAAGCCTATTGCCATGATGACTCAATCACTATTGACTGGACTCAATACCATCATAAAATTATGTAACAACAGTAAATAAATGGTTGTAGTAAACATCATACAAAAACTCATACATGGTTTCTCCATGTCACAAGCCATCCCAAAACATCCTAGAGTCATGATCATAATCTATGCATGGCTGAACATATTTGCAACCAATTGTTATTGGAAACCAAAAGCAATACATGGATAAAAAATTTAATCTTCTTTATACCCATGAAAGACATATAAAACTACTACAAAACACATGAGCGGTGTTCTCACATTTTTTAGACTATATTTGTTTTTAAAAGAACTGACAACAGGAGTGTCAATGCAAATTTGTAATAAATAGATTTAAAAATGCTGACAACAGGAGTATCAGCGTTACTAAAGTTTTGAAAATTTTAAAAATGCGATGACAACGAGAGTGTGAGCGTTATTGTGTGTTCGAAAATAAAAAAGGGAAATTGCACTGAAAAACAGAGTAACAATGTATTTTTGTAAAAATGGCCAGTTTAAAACTTTGTTTATTTTAGTACAACACAATAATTTTAGGAACACTTTCAAAATAAATGAGAATGGATTTTACAAAACCAAAAAAGGTGTTTGTGTGTAACGAAACCGTGTAGAAAAATCTCTGTCATTTTTATAATAGCTATCACGATTTTGGATTTTAGAAGGGATCATTGTACCCTATTTTTCAGTAATTTGTGAGGGAAAATCTCATGGACAATTGTTGAGTTGGATGCCACCTCATGAAATTTGACTTGTTTATTCTTATCCAAAAACAAAATGATATTTATATGCAGATAGGATTAGGAAGTTTTGTATATGCATGTATTTGATAAAGTACATTATTATTTTTAGATTTTATAATTAAGTTTTGTTAGAAAAATGTTGTAAGTTATGGTTTATTCTATAAAGGCAGTTTCTATAAAATGAAACAGGGTTGGTGTTTATTTGAGACATAGCATCCTTGTGTATTGATTAAGTAGATCTTAATGAATACAATTTTCATGAGCACTTACAAGAATTCTTATGTCGTAGTTCCAAGCCTATTTTCTTAGTTTTATATTTCCTCATGTCTGGAAAACTGAGTATGTGACATTGGGATTCACATTTGATACTTTTTTTTCTGTATTTTTCAGGCATTAATAATTGTTGTTCATTTAACCCTTATATTGATTTCCTTCATTTTCCTCTAAATTACTTAAACCGTCAAAGGAATTATTGCTACCCTGATTTTGTGTTTTTCTCATCGAACATGTAATGAAATATCACTTGATTGGTTTAGAATCCATGCCCATTGGTGTAATTTCCACATAGGTGAACCAAACTTCATCATTCCATATAAAAATCTAGGGATAGAACTAAATTTGTAAACCTTATACTATAGTGACCTTGAGTAGTTGAGTTTAAGGAGAGATCCCTCTCCAGGTTGAAGGAACAACTTTGAACCTCAAAGAGGTTTGAGGCTACCTTAGATTTTTTCTCGTAGCCATGGATTTTTATAAGAGATAACATTTTGGCGTCGTTGTCGGGGATGCAAAATTTCATATCAAATCATCCTTAGGAGAATGGTAAAGATCGGATCTGCTAGGCTGATGGTGAACATAGGAAAAACACTGAAAGGTTGTGCATAATTCACATTATGAATCCTTTCTCAATTGAATCTAGAGCTCCACAATTTCATGACAATTCCATTAGACGAAGACTTACTTGTCTAAAGAGCCATTTGACGATTCCACTATCTCGAGATGGATCCAAAATCTGAAAGGTATAATCCTATGAATCGTGCTCATACTCATAGTTTTCCAAGTCGTATTCCTCGCATAGATTAGTAGGCATATCTTCCAAGATTGAAATATGAAGAAGGAAATGATGTTGCTCTGCATTCGATTAAATTTCATATACATATACAAAAGCTATAGGTTGAGCTACACAAGGATTGTTTAATGAAAATTTCCATGGCTACATTGGAGGGAAATGCATTATCTTCGTATGAAAAGTTACCACCTGGTATCTTGTATTCTCTTAAATATTTTCATTTATTATTTTAAGAGAATTTTAAAGGGCATTATCTTTCCTTGTTGCTGGTTGAAAATCGTTGTGAAAATGTTCAAATATTCATTAAACATATGGAAAACATGTATGGTGATGAGGAGTTTATGGGTGAAGAGATTTTTTAATCTTTGTATGAAAAACATTTTCAGCATCATGAACACAAATTAGATGCTAGTTGTCATATTATATAAAATTTTTAGCAAATAATAGCTTCTCTTTTGATTGAAAATGAAAATGATCAGGCTATTTTTGTAGAAAATCATGTTTTATCCCCTGAACTTGATAAAGATATGGAATAGGTTTGTCATTTTTCATGTGACCAAGAAAGGGGTAATGAAAATCAACTAGTAACTTCCATAAATTATTTACCTTTTGTTTCAGTCATGGAGGAAGAGAATTTTCTTGTGGAATGTTTACAAAATGGAAAGATCATTCAAGGTCTCACCACTGTTGAAGATATAAAATCATAAAATTTAGGAGATCAAGATGTTTCTTTTGTTGAAACATATGAACAACCATCCTCAACCACTCTTGTTTTTCCAGACATGGCTCTTCCATATTTCTCTGATACACATCAATATAATCAACAATTAGTGTTGTGGCCAATATTTTATTGTTCATAAATTTTTTGTTTACAACATTATCACAGTCATCAGATGGAGGTATTTGAGAAACTAAATGCAGTTGTATGGGTTCCATATTAGAGTGACAAAATTTGGAAAAACTGTAAAATCAGTTTCGATTCTTATGAGGATCCTTTCGCAACATGTTTGGAGTCCAAAAATAAGCCCAAATTTTCAAATTTTGTACATATCAAATTGGTTTTCAGATTTGCATGGTTGCACTAGGTGTATGAATTCACCTAAAAACAAGTCATGGATCAACTTAGAGTAGTAGATGGAAAGCATTGATTTCAGTCTTTTTTTTCAACTATGACTTTTGCAACTTTTTTTTAGTTTGTAGTTTCAGTATGAACTTCACTGTGGTACAATTTATAGGTTGCAGGGTTACTGGTTGGGATCCTCCTAATGGATCAGGATTATGGTATATGGGGTTATTTCTGCCATCCATGATCAACAACATCCCTATGAAGCCATTTTTTATCCCATTTTTTAGTCTAAAATTATAATTAAAGCGCTAAAAATGGTAGTGTCAATGCAAATTTGTAATAAACAGGTTTAAAAACGCTGACAATGGGAATGTCAGTGTTTCTGAAATTTTGAAAATTTTAAAATTGCGTTGACAACTGGATTGTCCGTGTTATTGTGTGTCTAAGAATAAAAAAGGGAAATTGCACTGAAAACTATATTAATAGCGCATTATTGTAAAAATATTTAGTTTAAAACTCTATTTTTTTCCAGTACAACACAATAATTTTGGGAACACTTTACAAATAAATTATAATTAATTTTACAAAACCGAAAGTCTAGGCTTTTGTGTCTAACGGACACATTTAAAACGACCTCTATTGGGTTTATAACATCTCTCACGGTCGTGGAGTTTAGAAGGGATCATTGGACCTTATTTTTCAGGAATTCGTGAGGGAAAATCTCATGGAGAGTTGTTGAATTAGATGCCACCTCATCAAATTCAACTTGGTGATCCTTATCTCCAGCCACGACTCCAATAAAAACATCGTCTTTAGATGCAGATTTGACCATTAGAGGAAATTTCAGCCTAAAAGTTCCTATGAAATTTTCACGTAATTTCCATGTCATAATATGTAAACCAATCAAAATCCTTTAAATTTAAAAAGATATACATGTAAATATTTTGGAGGGAAAAGAAGAAAAACTACTTTTTTTACTTGTATTTTTATCTTATCTCCTTATAAGTTTACCAAAATTTCAATTGTATACACTCATTGGATGTGGAATTAAATTCCACATCCAATGAGTACAAATTATGCATACGTTTAAGAAGACCCACATTGACAAAAATTGAAGATACATTAAAAAATCATGTTTCAACGTGATTTTTTAATGTATCTTCATTTTTTTCAATGTGGGTCTTCCCAAAAGTATGCATAATGGGTAGTCATTGGATATGGAATTTAATTCCTCATCCAACAAGTGTCTACATTTGAAATTCAGATAAATCAATAAGGAGATAAGCCAAAAATACAAGTAAAAAAACTAGTTTTGTTTTTTTTCCCCTCCAAAATTCATAACTCTTATTTTATTATTTCAACTACTATTTTATTATTTTTCCTTAGGAGGCCACTTTTAGGCTGCATTTTCCTTTAATGTAGGAATTTTTATATATGCATGTATTTTACCAAGTACAATACTATTTTTAGATTTTGTAATTAAGTTTTTCTAGAAAAATGTTGTAAGTTATGGTATGTTCTATAATGAAAGTTTCTGTAAAATGAAATAGAGTTGGTATTTATTTGAGACATAGCATCCTTGTGTATTGATTGATCAGATCTTAATTAATATGATTTTCATGAGCACTTATAGAATTTCTTATGTCGTAGTTCCTTGCCTGTTTTCTTTGTTTTATATTTCCTCATGTCGGGAAAGATGGGTATATGGGATTAGGATTCATATTTTATGCCCATGTTTCTTTACGTTTTAGGCATTAATAATTGTTGTCCATTTAACCCTTATACTGATTTCCTTCATTTTCCTTCAAATTCATTAATCTATCAAAGGAATTATTGCTACCCTGCTTTTGTATTTTTCTCATCGAATCTGTAAGTAAATATCATCTGATTGGCTTAGAATCCATTCCTAATGGTATAATTTCCACATATCCCAACCAAAATTCATCATTCCTTACAACAATATGGCCATAAAACTAACTTTGTAAACCTTATACTATAGCGACCATCAGTAGTTGAGTTTAAGGAGAGATCCATCTCCAGGTTGAAGGGCCAACTTTCAACCTCAAAGATGTTTTGAGGTTACCTTAGATTTTTTCCCATAGGTGGGGTTTTATGTAAGATATAAAAATCATAAAGGAATGAAAAAGGAAAGATAAATCATCAATCTCAAGACCATGCATATCTCCCCTTGATCTCAATATACCTCCAATAGACAAGTTGATCCTATGGACCTGCATGTGCATGAGGCTAAAAATAACTCATCATATGATGCTCCAAACTTCATCATACACTCCCCATGAGGTTATGCATCTCTAATGATCTGCAGACCTCAACGAATATGCATGAAATAATAATGGAATACAAGAGTAAGTTATCTTCACTACTTTAAGAGTTATTTCTCCTTAATTATCCACACAGTCTTGGGTGGCTTCTTCTCTTCCTTGAATTGCTTCTTTTCTTCCTTCACTTGGTTCCTTTCTTGCTTCACGAGTTTTGAGATATATACTATTTTTTTTTCTTCCTTTGAAGTTTCTTAGTTGTGTAACAGGGAAGCAAAAAATATCTTTCCATATGGCTAAATATATACCTAAGAGGATCACATATTCTTATGTTCATTCCAAATCTAAACAATGCTTGAAATGCACCTCTCCTCCAATGGTTAGACCTGCAATCCATTGCCTTAAGGATAAACATGTCACATGACTTAAAATAACCATAAAAAAAATAGTTATACTTATTGGCCATTCTACTTGGCTGTTGGAATTCCTGTAATCTCTGTTGATGTGGACTATACGTTATGCTCCAAAAATTTGCTGTAATATGCCCAAAATTGTGACAATGGTAACATTCTACATTATGCACAAAGGGAAAAAAAGGACTTTGATTCCTTAGAAACTTTACAAATATGTCATGATCATCTCTAGGAGCAAGAGATATTCTCAATGTAGATTCTCCTTGATATTTTCTTCTCTGTTTCTAGTTTTGTTACTTGATTTGTTGTTGGTTTTGCTTTCTTTTCTGCTACTGGTTATTTTGAATGCTAACTGGTTGTTGGATATGCTTATTATTACCTTTGATCTCACTTTTATTGATGGTATTATTTGTTATAGGATTCTTGGATTATTTTTTGGATTTTTTACCACCATGCAAACTAGACTCGCCCTTTTGAAATCCAAGACTAGATTTATCCAATAGTTATCTTTGGATCTCAAGCAAATTATCCAAGGTTATTGTGCTCTTCTACATTTTTCATTTCATTCAAGGAAAAAATTTTAGCTTCTAATCTCTCAACTTACTTTTCCTTCTCTAGGAATTGTTTCCTCATGCCCTCCTTAAACGTTTTCTGCTTCTGCCAATTTAATTTTCCAACTCACAATCCCTTCGTTGAGCTTGGCGTCCTTATTATCACAAATATGAAACTATTTTCCTTCATCCTTGCATGCAAGTGTTAGTCGTGAAATATCAGATCCAATACTTTTAACAACATTCTCATATTCATCAAAATTTGAATCCTCAAAATTATAATTCAAAAGAAAATCAGTATCATTTATACCTTTGGATTCAGTTCGCTGCAATACCTTCAGTTCTTGATCTTCTGATTTCTATACATTTTTTGTTAAACCACTTGCACTAGGAAGATGAGATTTTTTTGGCTAAGCTTCCTTATTTTGAAGGAAATTTCTTTTTTGATATTTTATCCTCTTTCTCTTTCCCATTCTGAAAAAAAAATCAAATTTCACCAACAAACCCTAGATCTACTCTGTAGCGATCAAGCTCCAACCAAGATCCTCATTCTGATACCATTTTTTGGAAACCTTTGAGCACTAATGAGATAGGGGTGGTTGTGAATCGGTAGTGTGATATATATATATATATATATATATATATATATATATATATATGACTTTTTCCTTTTATTAAATCAATTACTGAATCACACATATGTTAACAGCAATTCATTAACCATGTGCATCACATAAGCATAATTGAAAACCATAAGAAGAAATAAAACCATAAACAGTGCACACAATCACATCACACACATAATACACAATATGTATGGTCAAAATCCCTTCACTGGGAAAAAAACACCCTTGTTGCTGATACTCTGCTCCAAATTTATATTAGTCAAGAAATTGGTCTTTTACATAGCTTGTTGACCCCATCAACATGGAGATTTGACCTCATATACATAATGCCAACTCCCATTAGCTAGGAGAATCTATACTTCTAATCAACTTGGAATACTCTGTTATCTATGGATTTCTATGAACTACCATCTGCTGAAGGCCACCAAAATCAGTCTATCCTTGCCCAAATAGCATTGGACTATCCAACCACCATTTGATTGAGAAACTTGTTCCTTCCACTGAAGCTTCGCTATCATTTCTCCTCTCTCATGAAGTCACTACTATATTCCCACTATGCATACCTTCTTTCATGTATTTTCAAGCTAGATCCCAAGAAACTATACTCAACATGAAATAAAATATACATACATGATCTCAATAGCAAGATCTCATCATCAAATACAATATAAACAAGTAAAATTGTGGCCACAATAAATATGAATACTATCAAATCCTCACAAAAATAAAATGTTACCTAATACAAATAACATCATAAGACAAATGGATATGTTCTAAATTCATCAGAAAATCTTGAAAAAAAAGTGTCAGAGGATCACCAACATATACACAAGTAGCATACCAAACGCTCTTTTGTGGCCTATTTTAAATTTCCTTTATGTTGTATATATGAATATATGTATTTCAAAGAAGTATATATATATATATATATATATATATATATATATATACTTCTTTGAAATACATATATTCATATATACAACATAAAGGAAATTTCAAAGAAGTATATATACTTCTTTGAAATTTCCTTTATGTTGTATATATGAATATATGTATTTCAAAGAAGTATATATATATATATATATATATATATATATATATATATATATATTAGAAGCAGAAGTACTAAGCGGTGATTGGAGCTAATGTGTCAAACAATGAGACCATGTTTGGCACATTGATTTAAAGGACAAGCAAGTTGTGACAACATGGATACCGCCAATGGAAAAATACATCCTATGACGAAGCATGAGCGGGAGAAAAAAGTGACTAGAGGTTAACTGGCAAGGTGCCTCCACTGGAATATTTTTTTGGGACCTAAACTTGCACATCTTTACTTACCTTTTTATCCCATTTCCCTTCCTCATTTGTATCATTAAGAATAAATTTATGTCCTAAAGCGCACAGGTATACCTCTTTTCATGTATTTATGGATTATTTAGTCAATAAAGAATAGTGGTGGGGATTATTACCAAAGAAACTTGCTAATTTCATTATTCTTTCATATTTGGAGGTCAGATGACTAAGTTCGTAATTTCGGGGAAAGAGGTCGAGCTTGCAGCACTATCTTGGGATAACGCTTCATTAATGGAACTACTTAAAATTTATCCCTCTGCTATCTTTTGCATTCGGTTTTGTTTATCACAACCACTATGTAAATGTAGGCAAACAACTGTCGTAATTTCATGAACTGTTAATGTAATAATTTGTGTAAGAGAGGTTACAGAGTTGTGGAGCAGAGGTTATCTTATGAGAGGATTGAGAATTTGTAACAGTACTTTGTTCAAGTTCAATGAAATCTGTCTTTTTTATCTTTTCTTGAGTTTGTGACTATATCACAACACTAATCAGGGACTTGGGCCCAGTCTCGTGGTCAGGTGTTGTTGAATTAATGTGCGTGATTAGTTTCCTTTACTACATCATATATTTCTTTTATTTTTGTGAAAATTTAATGTGATTTTTGTCAATCTAGTCACTATTTACAATTAATTATTATTATCATTTCATTATTATTACAGTGGTTTGTTGTTTTTCATAGTCTATTGAATTCGTGATTGATAAAGAATTGTGTTGTTTAATCTGCATATATTTTTCATGTTAGCCTTGCAATAACGAAATGCATCTCGGATTGATAACTAATTCGGGAAAGGGTTGAATAATATAATTCACAATTGGACAGCAAAATTTTGGCATCGTTGTCGGGAAGGCTATCAAAGGTGCAAGAAAACAACTCGTATTGATCTCAGTATCAATCTCTCATCCTGGGCAGGCAAGTTTTCTTACCCTGCTCTAGGTCGTGAGCTTTAATTGCTTTGGTTTTTTGTTGATTTCCTAGGGACCACTCTCTTGTTCAGGGGAGGGAAGTTTTATTACCCTACTCCAGGTCATGAGCTTAATATTTCTTCATTTTTTTTCTTCTTTCTTTCTTTTTCTATTTTAAAATCCACTCTCTCATCCCATGGAGGGAATTTGTACCCTTCTCTAGGTCCTGAGCGGTAATAATTGTTTCAATGTTTTTCCTTCATCAATTGCATGAATAGAGATCCAAATAAAAGGGGTAGAGCAGGACCCCCAAAGATAGGAAGGGAGGATTTAGAAAGGATTAGCTACATCCAAAAACTCATTGCAAAATCTGAATTGAAAACATCTTCATAGGCTGCTGTCAAGGTGAGAACTCAGACGAAATATGAAGGGAAGTTTGTTGTGGAATTAGTAATACCCTCGGTAGCAGAACAACCCCTTTTGATGGTAGAAAGAGAAGAAGTAGCGAGCAAGGTACCAAGAGAAGCAGAAGTACTCCTTTTTATGGTAGAAGGAGGGGAAGTAGCAAGTGGGGGATCAGAGGAATTGAGTATTCCGAGTGCATGAGAGGAATATTCAAAGGAATTCACTTTTCCACGCAATCATGGAAGTGTTGTTAAATAGCCTTAACCTTCTCTTGAAGAAACAATTCAACCATTTGTTGTAGAACCACAAGAATCCATTGAGGTCCTGAGTGAATATTGGAAAATATTCATGGCACGTGTAACTTCCTCGATCGAATTACCATTTGGACATATTAGAGGTGATGTGTTGATGAAGCCCCTTCCTTTGATAACATTGCCTAATTTCCATGGCCTTTCCTCTGAATATCCATACACATTCCTTTCTGAATTTGACATCGTCTGTCATGGGTACGACTATATAGCTGATTCTCAAAAGTTGAAAATATTCCCTTCTACTTTGAAATGGATGACTCTATGATGGTTTATGGGTTTAGGGAGAAAAACTATCACCTCATGGGATGAAATGAAGAATATTTTACTAGAGAATTATTAGGATTACTACAAATATCGAGATATCAAGGAATAAATCCTTAAATTTATGCAGACGGAGGACAAGGGTATGGAGGATTTTGTGGAACATTTCAAATATACTTTGCAAAGGTTAGGCCATTGTGACCTGGACAAGCGCATCTTGAAATTATCTTTCTCTTGGAATTAAGGGAAGAGTCTCTGGAACTTTTGAATATATTAGGAAAAGGTGATATATTGAAAGAATATTTTGACACCATATACAAATTATGAATTCAGTGTTCACAAGGAGTTGCAAGGAATAAGCAGGGAATTCAAACTTTGAAGACATCCAGCGGGGGAGTTACGAAGGAAGAAATTGGAAATTTGTTGGAAAATTTAAGGACTGATATATTGAGTACATTATCCGCTCATATGGACATGTTACAAGAAAAACAGAAGCAAATGGAATTGGAGAAGACCATGGCCACGTTCTGCCCTCAATGCAAGAAGAAACATCCTCTGAAGGAATTTCCATTGAACATTGTAGAGGCTTGTTCAATAAGTGAACAAATTCATTCTACTAGCTCATGTCCTTCTCTTCCTAGACTAAAGGTAGTCTTTCAGGGAGTGAAATAAGAGGTGGATCAACTGTACTTTATGGGTTAGAAGAAGCGATGGTAGCCGCGACCACCAAATATGAATCAAGGTATGCCTCAGGACCTTTCTCAATATTTCAGTAACTTAAATAACGACCCTTAGTCGGTACTTTTTTCACTTGCATGGCCTTAGTATTGTCAATACTTGCCTTGGAAGCCCTGGTTTCCTCATTCTAGCTCAGACCCTTCATGGTATCAGAATTGGCGTGGACCTTCACCTCTTGGAAAATTCCCCCAACTTATGGCACAACAATAGCTACAAATTCCTCTTAACATTCCCTCCAGTAATCCTCCCCTTCATCCTTGGCTTCAAATCAAACCTAAACCAAATCCTAACAATAAGGGAGTTTAGTAGGCTGACACTCTTAACCTTCCTTTGTATGTAATTTCTACAGCAGAATGTAACGAGATAAATCTACAATTTGGTCAAGTAGTGAATGCTTAGAATTCGCCAATTATCAGTGAAAACGTTGATGCCAAAGTTTCGGAATCAAAAGCTTGGATAGTTGGGGATGAATCAAACCAAGACTCTATAAATAAACCCCCTCCTAAACCAACTGTTACTCAGGGATGTCAAGCTAATCTGCCTTATCCTGAAAGACTAGGCTTGAGTAAACATAACCCTCGATCAAAGTTTGACTTCTTAGGGGAACTTCAATTTTTTTTTTCAAAATCCCCTGACTTCAAACTATGAGTGATGTACTAATTTATGATAACAAAATCAAAGAATATTTTTCTAAAAATCCTCGAAATAAGTCAAAGGGTCCACTCACTATTCATGTTATGGAGAAGTTTTCTGACATCATCCTAGGTAAGTCTATACCTGTTAAATATGGGGATCTAGGGAAACCAACCCTGATATTACAGATTAAGAAGGTTGGTATTTTGAATGTTCTAGTATATTTTGGAGCCACAATAAATTTTTTCACCACTGAAACTATGCATAAATTAGGTCTAAGAAATCTTAAACGAACTCCTACTATCTTAGAATTGGCAGACAAATCTACAACAATACCAGTAGCGAAGTTGGAAGACATCACCATTTCAGTGGACTCATGGCATTATCTCATTGATCTCTTGGCATTACAAACATAGTCCCTAGCTAGTGGCCACCCTTTGATTTTAGGAAGACCTTGGCTTGCAAATGAAGATGCCTATATCGGGTGCCGGTCAGGAAACATGGTAATGTCTAATGGGAAGTTAAAAATGAATCTCATTCTTTATCCCCCTATAGAACCAAGCCCATCAGAAAAATCAGCATTTAAACAAAATCTCCTACCTTTAGAAGGGTCAGAATTTGAAAATGAAGAATTCAGACCAATCCTTACCATTAGAAAATCCCTTTGTTTTAAAAATGAAATGGAGGATGATTCCACCAGTATTTTTATCATCAACCCCCATTACATTTCTGACTCAACTCACCAATTCCTAAATTTTTTCATGAGATGAAATATGTAGGAAACCATTGAAGAAGAAAATGAAGTTGAAAATATACATGTAGTCTCACCTCATGACAGTATCCCCATTGAAATCAAACCAAGGAAGACATTGAACATTAACCCTAACCTTTCGTAATCTCAAACCGAAGAATTCTTGAAATTCCTTCAAGAGCATAAGGAAGCCTTCGCCTGGGACTATACAGATATGAAGGGAATCCCTACTAATTTATGTACTCATCATATATACATTAAAGAATATTTTCGACCTATGAGACAACCCCATAGAAGAATTAACCCCGCCTTAAAGAACATTTTCAAAGATGAGGTTCAGAAGTTACTAGATGTAGGATTTATTTACCCCATCTTGGACAGTCAATGGGTATCATCGCTAGTTATTATTCCTAAAAAGAATGGTAAGTGGTGGATTTTTGTGGATTATATGGAATTAAATAAATAAATGCAAAAGGATCATTTCCCCTTTCCATTTATTGACGGAGTCCTAGATACTTTAGCTGGAAATAAGTTTTTCTCATTTTTGGATGGGTATAGTGGGTATAACCAAATCCAAATAGCTCCTGAGCATTAGGATAAAACTACCTTCACATGCCCTTGGGGAAATTTCGCGTACCTAGCCCTTCCATTTGGTATTTGTAATGCACCTCCAACATTTTAGAGGGAAATACTAGAAATTTTTTTTATCGAGTTAGTGATAGTTCCGAGATTTATATGGATGAATTTACCCCATACGGGGATTAATTTGAAGAAGGGTTGAAAAAATTAGAAAAGGTACTGAAAATATGAAAAAAAACACATGTTTCTGTGATTACAATAAAATGTCACATGATGAGGGAAGAGGGAATAGTTCTAGGACATTTTCTCTCAACCGCTAGATTCGATTTGATCCTGCCAAGGTAGAGGTAATATTACATTTTCATGTACCAAAGACACCAACACAGGTACGTGTTTTTATTGGTTGTGTTGACTATTATAGACGTTTATAGAAACTTTTTCCAAAATAACATATTCATTTTTTCAGTTGTTGACTAAAGATGCAGAATTTATGTGGACAGATGACTCTGAAGTAGCTTTCGAAAAGATCAAGGAACCAGTCTATGAAGGTTCGATCTTATGAGGTCCTGATTGGAAACTCCCATTTCATATCCACACTGATGCTTATCAGACAATAAATGGGGAAATTTTGTGACAACAGGAGGAAAAGAAGTCATATGCAGTCTATTATGTCAGCAAGAATTTAACGCCTACTGAATTAAACTATACGATAATTGAAAAAGAGTTCCTAGCTATTATTTATATGGTTAATAAATTCTGGCATGACATTACTAGATATCCTACTTTTTTGCACATTGATCACACAAAAATTAGGTACTTGATGAATAAACCTATCACCTCTGGTCGTATTACAAGATGGTTATTTTTAATTCAATAATTTGACATTACTAAATTGTAGATAAACCAGGGAAGGATAATGTAGTTGTTGATTTCCTGTCTAGACTGGATATTAGCAATGAAGTTAGACCTATAAAGGATAGTTTTTTAAATTAACATATTTTTGCAATTTCTGCTCATACTTCATGGTCTGCGGATATTGCTAATTATCTTACTACAAGGAAGGTGCCTCATCATTTATCATACAAGAAAAAATGGAAGAATATTCATCATAGTGCCCATTATTCTTGGACAATAGGATATATTTTTCATACATGGCTCAACCAACATATCTAACGTTATGCAAGAGAAGATGAAATATATGATGTCTTGAAGGCTACTAATGATGGTCCTTGTGGAGGACACTTTGCAGATAAATAGATAGGTCATAAGGTGTTACATATGTGATATTATTGGCCCTCCATCTTCCATGATTTATGTATGAAGGTATGGTAGCTTCTAGCTAATGGGTCAGCCTGGTCGATCAAGATGAAATTCTGTAACAACCCCAAGAAGTCCCTGAGCCATTTGAAAAATGGGCTATTGATTTTTCCCGCCCTTTCAATCCATCTTCACATCAAAAATTTAATATTTTTCTCTGCACAGGTTATGTAACAAAGTGGGTAGAGGCCAAGGTTGTTGTGAAAGAAACATAACAGGTTGTTTGAGACTTCTTATTTGAAGAGATTTTTCTTGATATGGTGCTCCTAGAGAGATATTTTTAGATGGGGGAGCACAATTCACATCACATATTATAGAAAGGATTATGAAAAATTATGAAATCAAGCATCGAGTGACATCTCAATACCATCCTCACGCAAACAAATAACTGGAAATCATGAACAAAATACTATAAAATATTGTCACAAAGATTGTGGCAAGACATCGCCGAGATTGGGTTGAAAAACTTGTAGAAAATATATGGGCATACATAACAACATTGCGAAACACAACAGGGTTTTCACCATTTGATCTTGTCTGTGGAAAATCCCAATTTTTTCTAGTAGAATTCAATATTAACAAACTCATAACAGCTCTTGAAGTAGTATTAGATAGTTTAGAAGCCTAGAGACACCGACTGGAATAGCTAAATGAGCTGGATGAAATTTGTTTAATGGTTTTCGAGAAAACTGCGAAAATCCAATAGTAGAGAACAAAATGGCATGATAAATTTATCAAGAATAAGGTGTCTCACGGAGGGGATTGGGTATTACTCTATGAATCCAAATTTAAGGATTTTAAAGGAAAGATCTACTCTTGTTGGATGAGACCTTATGAAGTTGATGCGGTGTTTGATAATTGAACTGTCAGACTTGTCAAAATTTATGACACACATGCTTCTTTCATAGTAAAAGGAGATTGTCTAAGATTGTATGACTGCCCAGCTTCTAAGGATGCCTTCATCAAACATCTCTCTAATAAATATGGTTTGAAGGTTGTTATTGCAAATAATTCCTCCTCTACATCTTCTAATTAATAATAATAATAATAACCATACATAATAATCTAAATAAATAAATAAAATATTGTTACTACTCTTAAGTGTTTTGTTGCATGTACTATCATAGGTGTAAAATTTTGCGGAGATCGAAATTTTTCAAAGTACCTAGTGTTGTTACTCCATAGAATTTTTATTTTAAGTATTGGGTGTTGTTACTCCTCCAGTGTTGTTAATCCGATGTTGTTACTCCTCTTGGTGGTGGAAAATTTTTCTAAGTACTCGGTGTTGTTACTCCAT
Source organism: Pinus albicaulis (assembly GCA_034641835.2). Taxonomy (NCBI): domain Eukaryota; kingdom Viridiplantae; phylum Streptophyta; class Pinopsida; order Pinales; family Pinaceae; genus Pinus; species Pinus albicaulis. Next base: position 148,004,930 of record CM076579.1, on the reverse strand, counting down.
AGGATTTTTTTTTCAAAGTACCTAGTTCTGTTACTCCTTCGGTGATGTTACTCCTCTGATGTTATTACTCCTCCAGTGTTGTTACTCCATAAAATTTTTCTAAGTACCTGGTGTTGTTACTCCTTCGGTGTTGTTACTCTGATGTTGTTACTCCTACGGTGTTGTTACTTCGTATAATTTTTATAGTTACCCAGTGCTAGTACTCCTTCTGTGTTATTAATATTTTAATGTTTTTACTCCTCAGATGCAGTTACTCCTTCAAGGATGTTACTCCGCCTAGGTAAGTCGCCAGGTACATCCCCGATAAAATTTTGCGTATTTTATTTATTATTATTTTTACATGACATTGAAATGACCATGGATGATCATCCCTTAGTTGGGGGGAGGTATTGTCATAACTGAAATGATGACATAATAAAATCATATTAATTGTTTTTCAACGTCATCATCATAACTTGTGCCAATATGTACACTCCACGACCCTTTCCTAATTCCACACAATTATTAATATGCATTGGGACTTGAGATAAGTATGATTACGTTAGTTAATTTTTTTTTTCCAATTCCGCAGAGGAATTACCATAATTATCCTCTATCATTAGCAGAGTCCACCATGATTTTTCCCATTTCCCAAAAAAATTACCTTCCATATTTTAGCATGATCACACTCCATTTTCTACCATTCTGTCACCACAAGGATTACCTACCAATACTCTCCCCTAATGGTCCTCTGCTACTCCAAAGTGCTATTATTGAGCTATCGTAGAATGGGTGGACTAGGCATAAGACATGAACTAGAGAATACAACTCTGGCTCACAACAATGTAGATGTATGGAAAATATTTTTAGACGCAGGCTGGGATGTGTACTTTTACAGATTGCAAGTATTTGACGAAACTAACATAGCCGAATTTGCATCAAACTTGGAGGTAAATCACTCCAGAGTGCAGGATTTGGATATTTCTATCATAGAGGAAGCCATATGGGTTGTTAGTGGATTGCCACAAAAAGGGTAGAAATGGTTCTCTCGGAAATCCCCTTTTCCAGAATTCCATGAATTGTTTTTACAGGTCGAGGAAACAATAGTTTAAAATGGAAGGTTACATGATCATAATTCTCTACCATATCCATGGGGTGAGGTGGCATATTTTGTGATAAGGTACAGAACCTGCGAAGGGAGACTTGCTATTGAGTTCAATTACCAGTTCAAGATTCTGGCACATCTTCGGTTTCGATAGACACAAATCGATTTGTTGTATATGGCTTTCCTCCTATGGAAGAGTCTTCAGTTGATGGCGCAATACGCCCATCACTCTTGACAGGTATTAGGAGTCCTCACAAATCATGGGTTGATCTAGTTATTTGTAATGCATTTTCTTGCTCAAACTCATGTGCCTTGGTCACAATTCATTTAATTGTCGGAAGAAGAACTTGAGGCTGTGATATCTGCAAGAGAGGAGGATGAAGGAGAAGAAATGGAAATAGAAGAGACCACAGTTGATGATGCTCCACAAGAACCAACATCGTCTGCTAGTTCAGTGGGAATGGAGGCAATGTAAACAAAAGAAGCCACAGTTGATGTTTCTCCACAAGAACGAGTGTCGCTTGTTAGCTCAGTAGGAATGGAGGCAATGGAAAAAAAAGAAGCCACAACCAATGCTTCTACAAAAGAACCAGTATCGCCTATCAGTTTAGTGGGAATAAAAGTAATCGAGATAGAAAATGTAGCCAATGTTGTTCCACAAGAACCAGTGTCAATTGAGAATTCACAAAGAGGATAATCACTAGTCAGAGGATCAATAGGTGGTGTTGTTACACAAGAACCAACACCACTCGTTCAAATATATCAGGAGTCCACACGAGAATGTGAAATTGGTGTTGTTACACAAGAATTAGCACCACCTTTCCAAGAAAATTTGGGACCTAAAGTAGGAATTGCAAGTGGTGATGTCACACAAGAACCGCCACCACTAGCTCAAAAGAATCAGGAATTTGTAGAAGAAATAGGCCCTACAGTCGCCACTGATCCAAAAGAACCAGTGTTGAATGCTGGACAAGGAGACAATTTTGAAGGAAGCATGGTTCAATCAATGAACAAGGAGGATGAAAAGGGAGAATCTGAAGCAACGAGCATAGTCAGGGAAAAGATTGAATAGTATGTTCCTAATTCCATGTTTCCTGCAACTTTACCAAAAGGGGAAAACAAAGTTTGTTTCCCTCGGCACTTGGTGGAAGAATAAGTTATTCCCCAAATTTTAGAATTTGTTGGAATGATTTTGGATATAGTGGTTGATATGACTACTCAGGTGTCAGTACTTGTTGGCACACAGAGAGATTAAAATTGAATCATAAAGGTCAGCATTGACACACAAGAACCAGTGTCGACTGGAGAAAATAAGAAAATTATATTGTTGAGACTGACCCACACGTGCCAAAAACAATTCTTGGACAATTATGAGATGTCCTTGCAACAGAACAAATGCAAGGGAATGATTTCGAGGACACTATACTACTAATCGCAGTGATTCCAGAGCTAGAAAATGGAAATGAAGAGGTCGTAAGACATGAAGAAGGAAGTCAAGAGGTCCTAAGACTTGAAGAAGGAAATTAAGGGGTTGCTCCCCAAAAGGAGGAAAAAATAAAAGAATTCAGGGTAAAGGAGGAGCTGGTCAACACATTTGTTGACAATAATCCACCAAATCCCACACTAGCTATAGGACCAGCAGAGGAAGTCGCTGTCAAATAGGAAATCATCGAATAATGTGAAAAAAGGAGACCCCATCTTAAAGAATGGTACCAGATCCAATTTAATGAAGGCATGCAATTAAAACTATAAAACTGTAAATTAACAAAAAGGGTACTATGCTTAAAAAATAAATCAAGGAGATATAGGAAAAAGGCTGCAAAATCAAGGGCTGGAGCCATCTCATCAGCAGTTCAGACATAGGATAATCCTACAATTTCTGTCGCTACACAAACCGATCCCAATGAGTATTTTTTTGAGGCCCAAGAATTCTTTTTGGCCGCTTAAATTAAGAAGTGGCAGGCTGCTGCATCTTGTATCCAACACAGGAAATTCACTTTGAAAACCCAACAGGAAGAAGTGAAAAGGATTTATGAAGAGGCTATGAAAACCATCACTAGTTACATAGACCAGATGGATAGAGAGAAGCAACAGTGGGAGAAAAAACAGAAGAAGATTGAGGACTTGTCGGAGTAGGTGCGTATACTGAAGGTTGATAAAGAAGATATGTTCACTTTGTAACAATAGGTAATAGCTTGCCAACCCCCTACTCACAATTATGCTATGTTTCTTCATGAACAATATATTTTATTTTTTTTGGAAAGTATTCTTCATGAGCTTAGCCATGGTATAGAAGATCCTATACATTTTTTGCGCATCTTGAGAATTCATGATGTTTTGAATCAACACTTGATGTGCGAATTGTAAATGCATGATTACTTCATGAGTGACGACCAGACATTCAATCCAGTTCTGTTTGTGGGAGATGTTCAACTAAGATCCTTTAATTCATATACAATCAATTAGGTTAAATGGAAGAAATCCTTTAACACATTTGAAGAAAATCAAGCCACTAAGCCACATGTCCTTCGAAGGAAAAATGGTCAACCTGTAAATATTTATAACAAGCATGCCACCCTTTTTAAGCTTAAGGGACGTAAAGCATATATGTTGGCAACCCAAAAGTGGTGCACTAATTTGTGTACAAAATAGGTGGTCACATGTCAAGACGAGTCTCAGGACAAGTGCTAGAAAATATGGATGCTATCATCGTCAGGTGTCAAAATCCAGGAACCTTTTGGGGCTCCTAATGTTTCACGGGAATTATAAAGTCTGCCAATTTATGTTTCCTTGTAATATTCCTAACTTAGCATGCAGCTAAGGGAATATTAAAATTCTATTTTGCTCTCAGATAAAGAAATAAAATGGGTAGGGAGGCACATAAATCTCTTTATTAGCAATAAAATCCCTCTTAAATGGGAAAGGTATCATATTCATAACTAGATAAACCACCTTCATGTGTGAACAAGAGCCTAATGCATGTGGACAAAGTCAAGGTTTGACCAAGTCAACTAAGAAAATGTGGAGGATGTGAAACATTAATGAAGATAACCCAGTGAGAATATAGATCTATTTAGATAGTTGTAATAAAGCCACCTTGTGTGTGGAAGAATAAATTGCATGGAGATCCAATCAATATTGACCAATTCCATCAAAGTTGTTATGGAGGAGTGGTATTGATGAAGGGACAACACAGTTTTGGAGGGAGATTCATTGCATGAAGATGGAAACCCTAATGAGTGGGATCAAAGGTGAGAAGGCTCACATTGTTTATAAGGAGGAGGATGGCAGCCATATGGGGTTAGCTTATGATTATGATTTTATGATTGTATGGTTTGTTTAGACATACTTCTTTCTATAGTTGTTTAGCTGAGATAGAGTGTTGTTTAGCACAAGGTCTTCCTGTTTACGAATTCCTTCTCTTCCATTGAGTAGCTCTTGGAGGAGCCTTGCACCATATTTTACACTATCTGGCTTGAGGCCAAGCTTCATATTCCTTTGACAGTGCAGATCATGTTAAGGGTTTGAATCCTTCAGAAAGTTGCAGAAATTGGAGGCTAGCTCTTCAGATCTAGGCCATGTCAATACTTATTTTCAGTGGAGAAGTCTTCTAATCCATTGGGAGGACAGTATTGAAGGTTGTGAGCTATATTTTAATATCTTTTCTATAGTCCCACATAATTTTATCCCCTACAATGCAGAGAGAGTCCAGATCTATGTTATTTCTGAAGGAGCTATTGTAGGGTGATTCAATGCACCATTTGGACAGATGATTTGCTGAGTGTTGGGGATATGCCCTTCACTTTGGAGATCTGTTGGAGGAGATAATTTTATTGTTTATATAAGATCATATACAATTTCTAGATCTAAATTTTTCCATAGATCTACAGTCTTAAAACTCAGATCTACATTTTGTATATGGTGCATTGCTGAAAACCCCAAGGGGGATTGATAAAAGAGCTTGTATAGTGCATGGATCTACTGTAGATCTAAATTTTTGTCCACATAATTGCTCTAGATCTGATGCACAACCTAATACTCTTGTAGATGGAATAAAATAACTCTGTCATGGCATTCCAGCTTTCATACATGGTTGCAGTCTCTATTTTTACACAATTTTGAGCTAGTCTTGGCATGGGAGGCCTGTTTAACTATGAAATAGTGATTTATTTCTAATTTCCTTTCAGATATAGCCATTATAATATCATATATAAGGTATCCCTGAATTTAATTTACATTTCATTACACATATTTCTGAAAACTGCTTTATTTTAGCATGCATTGCTGAGCAGTCCATTTTGGGATATTACAGTGGTATCAAAGCATGATCTTTGGGTCAGCCTGTGAGTTTCAAGACAAAGATTAGAATTAAGGAAAGAATGAGTTTTCTCTCATCTCTTTTTATATCTAAGAAGGACCTCACCAAGATGATCAAGCAAAGAAGAAGTGAAGCCAAGTTAGGGTTTCAAGATGAGGAAGGTCCAAGTACTTCCTATCAGCAAAAAGAAGATCTGGTGTTGCATATAGCTCCAAAGAAACATTCTATGGCCTTTCATTTTGAAGATAAGAGGCATGGAAGTGAAGAATACTTAGATAATGAGATTCTAAGTGAATATCTTGCAGATTATAAGTCTCAACCTAGAGCTATCAAGAAGAATCTGACTCTCCCAGAGTTCATTCAGCTCAAAGAAGAAAGGAGACCTTGCAGCAATAGAAGAATGAAGGGAAATATATTTATATTGTCTACCTTTGATGGGTCATCCTCATGCACAAAAAAGGCTTCGGGAGAGAAGTTGGATGCATTTTTTCTGCTACATCTAGTAGTAGAAAAGGAAGTTGTTGAGATTGCGGCGCTGCACCTTCAAGGTGAAGCACAAAATTTGTGGTTCAACCATTTGAGTCATGTAAAAGTGACTGCATATGAATACTTTACTCAAAGGTTGATCAAGAAGTTTGACAAGAAGAAATCAGAAGGGAAGAATCCTTCACCACCATTTACTGCATGAGCACTTGTTTCAGGAGGAAGACCACTTGCACCTTTGCAAGATGATCTTGATCTCTTGATATCTAGAGTCCCATGCACCATTCTGGAGATGCATGAAGAAGAAGAGACTTGTACCAGTGCTGATGAAGCTATAGAAGAGCAGGCATCAACATCAGTAGTTGGGGAAGACATCACACTAAAAGGAGGAACCCTTGTAGCAGTACACGATGTTCCTAAGTTGTACCAAGGTATGCACATGTTTTCCTTTCCTATTATTTCAATGCAACATATGGATGATGATGGGAATGTAACATCGCATGACCAAGGGTCAAAATATATTTCTGATTTGGAGCAGAAAACTTTCACTGTGCTGGGCAGCCTTGATTCATTCAAGAAAGAGACAAACAGTTATTCTAATGTATCATTGATGAGCTGCATACAACCCTAGAGGTTGGAATGTAGTTTCTTGGAGGATGGGATGAGTATTTTCTTGAACAATACATTGAAGAACTATGTGTTCAACATTGGATCTGATCTTGAGGCAACAACTGCACCATCATGGAGACCAACAGCGCTGTCATGTAGCAGTAGTGATGAGTTGCCGGCCCAACCATTGTTGGAATATTCCAATGACCTTCCCATATGTATAACAAAGAGGCAACATATAGATTATGGAGGACATATTAGGATGGATAACATCTATCATGCTTGTTTTGGATACTTCTTGATGAGCCCTACACATCATGATGGGAGGTTTTTTCCTACCACCTATTTGGATCCTTATGGGATCAACTTGGTCATTGATGAATGGTCTTCATTTGGAGATCTTGAAAAGATTGCATTTGAAAACCCTATGAAGTGCAAAGAAAGAAATCTGATTTGGGAGGTTGGTATTCTCCATTGGAGGAGTGCGAATTTTGGACATGACGATAAACACTCACGATGGGTTGGATGGGTGATGCTGATAAGCAAGAGGTTGGGAAACCACTTGCAGATCTATGATACTGGACAGTAGGATGCAAGACTGCGCTGGTTACCCTTGAAAGAGTTTGGTCATCATATGGCACATTCTATTTCAAATAGTAGGACGGTGGATGGAAATTGGTATGGCACTTACATCATATGGCAGCAAGGAGTTTGGGTATATTGGAGTGATGTGATCTCTTTCATATCAATCATTATGTTGTTTCTCCATGATCTATATAGTGATGGTGTGGGGAGCCAACTAGAGCTATTCTTGCTTTGGTTGTTATTGAGAGAGTATGGGCTAATCTTATCCCATACTTTGCATGATGTTGCAAGAGTAGGAGATGGCAATATCATGGTGCAAAGGGGCTACTCTTTAACCTTGGAGAATGAGGATGTGCTTCCACTTTGGAGAGGATCTCTCACATATAGCAGCATTATGTTTGATGATGACTTTGACATGAGGGTTGTAAAAAGAGGAAGCTATGAGTTGGCAGGAGCCTATTTACATAGGCCAACAATGTTGCCACTTAGGAGATTGGGTTGTTTGACAGAGTGTTCCCGGGATCACTTCATATATGATGCACTTGATGGGCATGTAGGAGATGAGAGTGATGGAGTAGTGGATGGAGACACCTATTACAATGATATGATCTTCTTGACTTGGATTTTCAAGCATAAGAAGAAATATCTACATGCAGCACTTGTGGGCTTTCTTTCCATGCACCTTGATGCATATCATTCCTTGATGGAGGAGTTCACTTGGGAGGGAATACAACATTATGTATATCAGCATATGGGGAGATGCATAGCCCGGAAGATGATGGAGAGGTTGGCACAAGCACTTCCCTATTCACTTTAAGAAAGGGATAACTTTCAATTGAGTCATTTCAGCTCAATGACCAAAGTATAGGATAGAGGATGTATGATTTTGCTTCATGAATTGTACTCCTTTATTTTTATGAGTAGCATATTGTACCAATGAGTGTCTTTCCATTTGGTGTATTGTATTTTGTTGTAATTAAGGCCATTTCCAACATTGATGTTGGCCATTTTATTTGTGGTTTGTTGGGGAATGCCACATGATTTTTGGTGTGCATCATTGGCACCAAGTTGTACTTTCATGATTCCATCTTGTAGGATGATTCTGGCAGCAAACAAGTGGTTGAAAAGGCACTTGTTACATTTTGTTTTAAGGTAGGCAAGGGATGCACTGCAATGGTTCCATACATGGAACTATGTTCCACCTCCTGATGGTCATATGGAAACTTGCTTTCATTTGTTTATGCTTCCACATATTGATGATGTTCTTATGATTATGGGAAGCTCTATTGGGGGAGTGGCACAAGAGTTGAAGGTGCCCATTGGGATTATGACTCTCCATACTTCATATGATGCATGTTTTAGGCGAAACAATGGGAAAACCATGATTTCCATACTACACCTCTTGTCTTCATGTGGGAGGAACCATTTGGAGAGCTTGAGTTCTTTGGGGGGGCACTACATGGATGTTTGGTTTGGTGGGGTGACTTGGGTCATTCTTGAGGACTGTGATATTTCAGCCCAAGATCAGAAGAAACACCATACATATCATAAGTGGAGATATAAGCAACGTGGGATGGACATTCTAGTCCCACAAATTCAGTCATGCAACCCACCTTATTTGCAGGAGCTTAAGGTGGAGGAGATGTTTCATGAGTTACCATGTTGGGAGGTGACTCAATTTTTGTGGATGATAGCTTACGGATGGAGGCTTCAAATGGGGATGATGATTCCCAATACATTTCTGATTCCATGCCTCAAGAAGTCCTCTAGATCACATATTGTTGTTTCCATGTATGTCCTACTTTTTCATGATGAGAGCCATTTGGAATTTTTACCAAAGGCATGCATTTACACATGGGAGGAAAAATTTGAGGGCATATTATTGAGAAGGAATCTTGTTATTTGGAAGAGAATTATCACTTGAAGATGGTACAGAAAGAAGACGGGAGGCTCTTCAGTTCTATCCTTGCGGTTGCTTGAGGACAAGCAACATTTGGGAGGGGAGGACTATAATATTCCTAACTTAGCATGCAGCTAAGGGAATATTAAAATTATGTTTTTCTCTTATATAGAGAAATAAAATGGGTATGGAGGCCCATACATATCTTTATTAGCAATGAAATCCCTCTTAAATGGGAAAGGGATCATATTCATAACTGGATAAACCACCTTCATGTGTGAACAAGAGCCTAATGCATGTGGAAAAATTCAAGGTTTGACCAAGTCAACAAAGCAAATGTGGAGGATGTGAAACATTAATGAAGATGACCCAGTGGGAATATAGATCTATTTAGATAGTTGTGATAAAGCCACCTTGTGTGTGGAAGAAGATATTGCATGGAGATCTAGTCAAGATTGATCAAGTCCATCAGCGCTGTTATGGAGGAGTGGTATTGATGAAGGGACAATGCAGATTCATTGCATGAAGATGGAAAACCTAATGAGTGGGATCAAAGGTGAGAAGCCTCTAATTGTTTATAAGGAGGAGGATAGCAGCCATATGGGGTTAGCTTATGATTATGATTTTATGATTGTATGGTCTATTTAGACATTCTTTCTCTAGCTGTTTAGCTAAGATAGAGTGTTGTTTAGCACAAGTTCTTCCTTTTTAGGAATTCCTTCTCTTCCATTGAGTAGCTCTTGGAGGAGCCTTTCACCATATTGTCCACTATCTAGCTTGATGTTGATCTTCATATTCCTTTGACAGTGTAGATCCTTTTGATGGTTTGACTGTTTCAGAAAGCTGCAGCAAGTGGAGGCTAGATCTTCATATCTATGCCATCTCAATACTTATTTTTAGTGGAGAAGTATTCGAATCCATTGGGAGGATAGTATTGAAGGTTTTGAGCTATATTTTCAAATTTTGGCTACAGGACAACATCATTTTATCCCCTACAGAGTAGAGAGAGTCCAGATCTGCGTTACTTCTGAAGGAGCTACTGCAGGGTGATTCAGTGCACCATTTGGAGAGATGATTTGCTGAGTGTTGGGGATGTGCCCTTCATTTTGGAGATGTGTTTCAGGAGATACTTTTCTTGTTGATATCATATTAGATCCAATTTCTAGATCTGAATATTTCCATAGATCTGCAGTCTTAAAACTCATATCTACATTTTGTATATGGTGCATTGCTGAAAACCCTAAGGGGGATTGATAAAAGAGCTTGTATAGTGCATGGATCTGTTGTAGATCTAACGTTTTGTCCACATAATTTCCCTATATCTGATGTAAAACATAATTCTATTGCACAGGGAATAAAATAACACTGTCATGGTATTCCAACCTTCATACATGGTTGCAATCTCTATTTTTACATGATTCTCAACTTGTCTTGGCATGGGAGGCCTGTTTAACCATGTATAGTGATTTCTTTCTGATTTCCTTTCAGATCTAGTCATTATAATATCAGATCTAAGGGATCCATGAGCTACATTTACATTGTATTGCACATATTTTTCAAAACTGCGTTATTTTAGCATGCATTGCTGAGCAGTCCATTTTGGGATATTACATTCCTCTATACACACTTGTGGGGTCCAGTGGATGGGTTTGAGGTTTCAATTTCGCATTATATGGCTGCCATCAGATCAGTATGCTCTAGCCTACAATGTGAGTAGTAAGTGGTGGATGTAAGTCCTCATGACAGATGTGTATAAACCTACAGGAAGAGAAATAGCTGGGAAATATCATCTTGCTCAGCTTCACGCTGATGACAACAACTCTAATGCAAAATTGTGTAGGTCACCAGCTGCATGAGGACATGCATAAAGACTAGTTGGGGGGAGATGTTGGGAGGTAAACTTTCACATATTCACCTACTTTTTATCCCATTTCCCTTCCTCATTTGTATCATTAACAGTCAATTTATGTGTTAAAGAGCATAGGTATACCTATTGTCATGTATTTATGGATTATTTAATCAATGAAGCATAGTGGTGGGGATTATTACCAAAGAAGCTTGCTAATTTCATTATTCTTGTGGATTCAGAGGTCAAATGACCAAGTTCGTAATTCTGGGGAAAGTCGTCGAGGTGGAAGCACTACCTTGGGACATCATTGCAATGATGGAACTACTTCAGATTTATCCCTTTGCTATCTTTTGCATTTGGTTTTGTTTATCAAAACTAATATGTACATGTAGGAAAAAAACTTTCATAATTTCTTGAACTGTTAATGTAATAATTTGTATAAGAGAGGTTATAGATATGTGTAGTGGAGGTTATATTATAAGAGAACTTAGAATCTGTAACAATAATTTGGTCAAATTTAATGAAAAATGTCTTTCTGATCCTTTCTTGATTTTGTGATTATATCACATCCTTGGTTAGGGAGTTGGGCCCGCTCTCCTGACCAGGTGTTGTTGAATTAATGTGAGTGATTAATTTCCCTTTATTGCATCGTATCTTTCCTTTATTTTTGTGATAGTTTAATGTGATTGTTTTGAATATTAATGTCGTAAATCTAGTTGCTATTTACAATTGATTATTGTTACCATTTCATTGTTTTTATAGTGGTTTGTTGTTTTGCATAGTCTACTGAATTCGTGATTGATACGAAATTATGTAATTTTCATCTGCATATATTTTTCATGTTAGCCTTGCAATAACCAAACACATCGCAGATTGATAATTAATGTCGGAAAGGGTTGACTTATATTATTCACACTTGGACACCAAAATATTTGATCACCGCTAGTTGACTGGAATAAGCGGTCTAGATCAACTATGGGGGCACAAATCTGTGATCGATCCCGTATTACGGATTCCCCCCATATTGACGATAACTGACAAGCCCCACGACGTGAAAAAGTGAGCAAGTTGTGTCTTCCAAATCACCCTCTACATCACTTCCAGCCGTCTTATCAATTATTCCACCATTTATTACATTTCCGCATGATTTCTCCTTCCCACTCATTTCCTCTCTCTATAAAAGATATGTCCATCGTCATTGTGTCAATGTATGCCTCCCTAAAAACTAAACCTCTCTATTTTTCTTACCAGCTTCCATGTCAACAGCCAGTGAATAGACACCTCGACAGAACTAGGAAACCCATGAAACTGTTCTTGAAAATTGTCCAAAATGTTAAAGAAAGTTATTATTTCTACGTCTTCCACTCCTATCTCATTAATGGATAAAGAAACATACATTGTAGATATTGTCTGCACAATATACCACCCTCTATTTTATCAAAATGTCATCATAAACCAAGAAAAGTCCCCAGTTTACTCTACTTTGATTAATTCTAGAGTCTTGTCAGTGTTTATTCCATAGACCTACCTATTTCTAGAGTTTATCCATGTGTTGGTTTCTGCCATGTACCCACAAAAGTGATTTTTCATGAAGAAATTGGGAGAAATTGTCTTCCAGGTGTCATCTCAGTTGATAAGGCAATCATTTTTTTACCCCTCTGCAGAGTCATATGTGAGTTTTAATCATGAATCCCTCTATAATATTTTCAAGAATTTTTAGGTCATGGGTTTACCCAAATATTATTTTATCTCATGCCTAAAAAGGAAAAGTTTTCCTTTGAGTCACGCAATTTTCCTTTAAGCTCCTTAGCTGAAGTTGTACCACCAATTCTCCAAATTTTGGCTAGAATCCTAGGGAGAGAAGATTTTATGGTGGTAGATAGATCAATTCTGGGAATTTTTTATTTAATGATGAAGCACAAAGTAGTTTTTGATATTCCCGCTTATGTGGAGAGTGCTATCAATAATCAATTTATGACTTTATCAATCACTCGAAGTTTTAGGTTTCCTTCTCTAGTGACATATTTGTTTCTTTACAATAATGTGGATAGCTTTACCCAATTAAGGTTGAATATTGTTGATGTGAATAAAATAAAAATAGTCAGTGGTGTTTTGGATAGACCTGGTAAGAAAGGAGGTGGGAAATGAAGGATTTTTTTAATTTACCTCCTCTTTCCTTCCTATTGTATACTCAATTTTAAATGGAGTGTCTGCACTAAGATTGTTTCCTGAAGCTCAGTCCTTTTGAGATTAAGTAAAGATGTGAGATATGGAGATTGGTTTTATCATGAATATTATACTGAAGTTATATTATTTGAAGCTGATATCGAGTGTTTTAAATTACCTGTATTTTTTCTCATGATATTTTTTGCCTTGGAGTTCATCAGGAAATGTATTAATGTTGATCAGGTCCATTTTTTACCAGTAAAGAAAGGTCATTTTTTTAAACTTCCCAGGACAGTGGTTCCATTCATTATAAACTACAGATAGGCCCTGGAAGCTTCTCAAAAAATGCTGACTGACAATAATTTGTCATTGGAGGAAAAATGGGCTTATGACCCATACCATGTGATTTCAAACCGCAGAGTGGAGAAGGGATATTCTCCATTTTTTCATGAATCAAGGCCAAAAATGGAGAAGCTGGAAAATGGAGGACAATCTTCTACTTATGTACATATGGAGGTGGAAACCCCTTATCCTACTGAGAAGGGGATTAAAAGAGGAAGAGAGAAATTAATTGATTTGGAGAGTGATGCATAAAATGAGGTTAAGAAGGCAAAGACCATGGAGGAGGGAATATTTTCAGTTGTTCCTACATACTCTTTGTAATTGGGAGATATCTCTTGTATTCCTTCATCTCCTCTTCCAGAGGGTAAAAGTCAGGATTCTTTGTTAAGTATTAAGCAGGTATTCACAAAAATTGAAGAAATAAAGAAAAAGATAAGAGAAATCGTTGAGTCTCAATATGAGGCTCAAATTTCCCCTGAACAAACAAGATTATTGACAACCATGGACTTAGAAAAGGATCAAATGAGGATATATTTCTCTCATCCTTTAGCCATGAATGTGACTTCTACTACCTCTTTCAAAATTGTTAAATTTACAGTGGATGCTAATAAAATTACTCTTCTTGATAATATTAACTTGCATATGAAAACATGAAACTTAATCTATAATGATTTGAATAAGACTACTTTATTTGTTTCCAAATTTTAAAACATGTTGAGTAAAGTGATCAAACAGTTGAAGTTGGAAAAAGCTAACTCAAGAGCTTATTCCATCCAGAATAGCAATTAAAGAAAATATTTATTAATTTTTTTTTTAATCCTGAAGATAGATCAACAATTTAGAAATTGTCGGAGTCTGCTAAATCTGAAATTCAAAGTTTGAAGAAGAAGCTTAAGCTTCCAACATGTGAGCATCTTATGGATACTGAAGTAGCCCAAGTGGAGACAGAGAAATGGTAGTTGTTGCAAGCTCTACTAGTCAAAAATGAAGAAATAGAAAAGTTGAAAGAGACAGATGAAATGTTACAGAGAAATATAGATTCTCATGTTTGTACAGTGGTTATGCCATCAAATTTAGAATACCCTGCTTCCCAATTAATTCAATTCTCAACTCAATTAACATTGGAAGAAATTGATTCAAAAAAAAAATCAGAGGGGCTTGGAAGGTGCTTATAAAGTGCTCAATGTTACAGATAATGAGTTACACATGACCAAGGATAATGCATAAAATTATAGACAAAACTGTCAGAAGGCCTATCAGGAGATAAAAGATCCGAAAGAGAAAGTGAAGGAAAATATGTCCCTTATAGAAGTCACGAAGATTATTTGGAATGACATCATTGATGTTGTTAAGAGCATATGGGATTTATTGATTATTATTGGGGAAGAAAAGAGTATTGTGAGAGATCTGGAAAATTTCATTGTTGAAAATAAAGAGAAATTTCAAAAAATGGCCTCATATGCCCAGAGGTTGATTGATTTTATTAATTCCAAAACTGCACAAGAAATGAAGGATTTTAGAATTGAATATAGGACTTTGTGTGCTGGATTTTAACAATATGGTCACGAAAAATTCATACAGGAAGACTAATAGGAAAAATATGAAAGAATTCAAAGGAGTGGTAATATTTAATGTGTTATTTGATAAAAGAACCAGGGTTGGTTTTCCATCCTGTTGGGATAATCAAGGAAATATTCTCCCTCGGGAGACATATGAAACATTGCTCGTAGAGGGAAAGAGTAATTTTGAAAATACATATGAAAAGACTGTTATCCTAAAAGGAGCCACTATTTTAAATTATTTGCATAAAGACTTTTAACCATTATGGATGATGAAAACCTTGTTTTCAAAAAGACCCTCTTCTGAATGGCTCATGTCAAGCTAGTTAATTGTTCCAGCTCGAATGTAGAATTGTGGAGAAAATGCAGAGAATGGATGTCTCTGCAAGCTAATGGTCCAGATGCAGGAAATTATTCCATTCCACGATCTCAAGGCATTGCCACATCATGATCAAATGTTACTTTACATTTACTTTAGTTTTTTTTACTACATAAGTTTAATTTTTCTACTTTTATTGTAATGACCGAAGAATGTTTTTTTGGAAGTTGAAAGTTCCATAACAATTAATTTTAAAATAATGTAGTTAATAATTTTAAAGAGATAAATGAGGTTCGAGACATTAGGCATCATAGGTTTTGGCAATTTTGTACTTTGTCTTTATGAGATTAATAAAGCATTTTCAGATAATTTTCCAGCAATTGATGAATGTGTTGATTTATTATTGTTCCATTTTATATATATCTCTTATGTTGGAATAAAGTAATGAAGTTGATGGTGTCCAATTTACATCTGTGAGTTAGAGTAAATTTCCTTAATAATGCGCTCATTTATTATGAAATCATTTCTTGCTACCATTTTATTCTAAAATCATAGTTAATAGTTTCTATGATTTACACTGTATGGTTAATGGTTTTTCACTGTCATTTCATCTTCTCCTATTCATGAACATTTATCATTTAAAGGCACTTTAAAGAGTTGTGTTATCTATAAAGATTAAAGGGTTTAAGATAAAATTCTAGCCATTGGTGTTACATTATGAAGGGAAAACAAATAATTTTAGTTTCAAGTGATATTAAATGTCTTGGGCACTGATTTCCTCACATCCAGAGATTGTCTCTTAAGGAACAACATGTTCCAAATGATCTCTACTCTAGTCACATAAAATCTGATCTATTCTGCAACAAGCTTTAAATATGGACATTATTCAGTCATAAAAACTCATGTATTGATCCATATATCCTCTACACAAGGTTTGAAGCATAATATCACTATTATTCCTTCTCTTCACACATACACTTCAAATCAAACTCCATCAACAACCGCGAACCTCACAATGAAAGAATAAAAGAAACTAGGGCAAATTTGAGCTTGGGGCTAGGAAAAAAGGTGCGAAAATTGGACCAAACAAATCCACTAAGGTCACTACTAGTGCACTAAATTCATTCACATCATGAGAGGACCCTTTCAAACCATTTTCAACATTTCTTAGTGATTCTGGAAGCCTCTAGGAATTTCCAAGTTAATTTCCTTCCGAACAATGTGATGAATGTGGAAAAAATATCTTGAAGTCCCATAGTCTCTCCCTTTACACCATATGAACTCAAATTGAGCTATAATCGCTCCCTTGAGCCTACCTCTATCTGACTATGGGTTTACATCTGCTACCATAAGCTTATGTTCCTGCAAAAATGGCTAAAACTAAGGTAAAACATCAATCCTTCAACTGAGGACCTCTGCCATCTATTCCATCCTCTTCTCCAACCCCTATATGTAACTCGAGACCCATGACATGGCCTTTGAAACCTTTCTAAGTAGAAAAATCATTCCTCCCAAGTGTCATTTCCAGGTTGACCTAGAAGGGGCAACAAACAAGGCTGGAAAGTGTGCCAATAAGTCCTCCACTCTCCATCATACCTTTGAACAAGTTGCAACACATCTTAAGAACCTATACAACCTTTTTATCAACATCATAAGGAAATCACATTACTAAAAGAAGTCTCCTCATAGGCATATACATGAAGACCTAAAGAAGACCTAGTTGACAACTCAACTAGTGTACCATGAACCATCTCCATCACACGGATATATGTAGAAACATCAACAAACCATCATGACATGTACATCAATGCACATGCCAACATATGCCTAACCTTCCAATACTGGCATAATACCATCAAGCTCTATTAATTCCAACACATACCAACACACACCATGGTCTACCAATTTGCATCATCATCAAGTTGACATATGTGCATGACCTCTACGGTCGAAATAAATGCCAACACAACCATCTCATTGTAAAATACATAAATTCCAACCAATAGGAACACCAAGTCAAACATCCATCACACATGCATATGAAAATTATGACTATGATAATGACCTTGTTGAAATCAATTCAAACACAACAATTCCAACATGGATGAGGAAGGTTGTGTGCCTTATATTTGGTTATGGTTTTCTTGGGAGTCAACATAGTTAGTTCTATCGATGACCTAGTTAGGGTTTTCCTGTGGAGCTGAAAACTTGAGTCATGGGTATACTTCATGTAAGTTGTGCACAAATCCATGTTCACATAGTTAGTGGTGGTTCAGATCTATGGTGGGGTGAGAATTTTCTATAGTGATCTGAGATATGTTGTACAGATGTGGTCAGAACCATTGTCGTGGCCTTGTTTTTCCTAGTTGTGGTCTAGTCAGTGGTTTAGTTTTAAATAAAGCCCTCTGGGGTGGGTCATGGGTTAGTTCTTAAACATCCTTTATGGGTTTCTTCTTGAGCTCCAAACACAACCTTTGATTGATTTCTCATGGTTCCTAAAGGGAGGGAAATTTTTGTTGATATTCATTAAAGATATTGTTTTTGTATGCACGTGAAAAAATCTATTTTTGTTTAATACTACAACTAACACTTGTTAGTGGTGGTATAGCTTTACTTATGTTTGTGATGAATACATAAATATTTTTTAGCTCATCCAGAAGCACACATATATAGATTGGTTTTATGCCTAATTCAATTTTTTGCTAATTATTTTGATATAGCAGTTTTTGTTGATGTTGATGACAAAATGTAAAGTTTAATTTTTTCAATATTATCCATAGGTGTGCCGCTCTATTGGGGAATTACATGAATATACTATTGTATTGTATATGCAGAATGTAAATTCACTCATTTTATATAAATGAAAAAATGTATGCCATTATACCAAGTTTTCTTGATATATAATGTTCTAGTCATTATGATCAAGCTATGGATTTAGTGATCCTAAAAATGTAGTGATATTATAAATTATTGTTTATGGAGTAGTTTTTAGATTTAGTTCACATAAATTAAGTGAAAATATTATAATTATAATTATAATTATAATTATTATTATTATTATTTACATAAAAGTTTACTGAAAATGAAATTTTATGTAAATAATGAATGTTTATGTATATGGTTAATAATTGTAAATGTCTATTGGTGTAATAAGACATTTAAATTCATGTGTATATTATCCATTGTTCTCAACTTATGAAATGGCATACATGACCTAAGACCTAGGTTTTCCTCTATGGTGATTATGTTTTTCTTTATATTTTAAGTTGCAACAATTTTTTTTGAATCTTCGGAGATATTGGACAAGTTAGTGGATGTACCACTAGTGATATTGTTTATGATCAATTGAATTCATTATTGTGAGTTTTCATATGATGGTACAAGCTCGAATGTTAGTTTATTCATATGTGTAGAAAAATATTGACCAAGGGAACGCTTGTGCGGTGTATCTTCTTGGTTACATTGTTTGAGGTAAAAAATGTGTGAGACAGAAAGAGTATAAGGAATAATGGAGTTTGTGAAATATATAGTAGTAATTAAACAAAACTTTAAAACACCATTCAAAATTGAGCCTAAACAAAAAATATTTATAGTAAATACCTCTCTCTATATGTGTGTGTGTGTCAAACGATTATATATTGACAGAAAAATGACTACTGTGGATATTCTGAGTCCTATATCTAAAAAAATACACCACAGAAACCTCCAATATAAGATTATATATATAGTCAATATCAAGTTAAGCTCTCCTTTAGATTAATTTGTACAACATCTTAAGATCGCATCACATCCAAAATTACTTTCCTTTAGAACTTTCTCTCTATCTATTTGTGTGTAAAAATTATATATATAGTTAATATCAAATTAAGCTCTCCTTTATATTGATTCTAACAATATCTTAATATTTCATCACATCAAAATTTCTTTGTCTTTGGAATTTTTTTCCTGTTTCTTATCTTCACTTTTTGCATATTTAATAAAATTTATTAATTAATTGAACATTTTGATCTCCATAACTCAATAACAAGACTATCCACATCTCCTTATTAATTTTTTCATTCAAATTGAAATATAACCTTCTTTAAAACACAACATAACTATGCATACTTTTATACTCAATTTATGTGAGCTTCCATTACTCCAATAAATAATGTGAATGATTATGAATGAAACTTACCATGAGAGTTTGCAAAGAAAAATTTTAAAATCACTACAACATACTTAGTGGTAAAACCTACAAATATTACAAATAATATTTATCGATTAATTATCCATATTTTGGTTTACTTTTCTTAGAATTTATAACCGCCTTGAGTTACCATCCCTAATTTTCTATCATGTCTAACGTTTTCAATGAGGCCCAGATTATCCCCAATGGCCATTCTCACCTCCCATATATATATATATATATATATATATATATATATATATATATATATATATATATATATATATATATATTCGAAAATTATTATGTGTTTTTAAAGTCAATTGTTCTTGAACGTTTGTGTGCACATCCACATTTCATGACATTGAAAAAGCCCATGACAAACTATTTCATTGTAAAAAACTTAAAATTAATTTTTTTTAAACATTGGCAGTTACTTTCTATTCCATTTAAAAAATAGGGAGGTATTAGGTAAAAATTATCCATGTGTTACACAACAATTTGTCACCATCCCTGCCATTCCCCATCCCGCACATTGGAGGGATCATTTCATGACCTGTGAGTAGAGACAAGACTTGAAAATACTTTCATTGCATCCCTCTGAAGATGAGCTTTCATTTCCCTGAAGAAATCTCCCTGCCAAAAACCCTAAAAATAGCTCTTTTTCCATTGGTGCGGTTCCACAGTTCAGCCCTCGCGCCAAGGGGGCAAATCCTCCAAAGAGGGCACGCCAATTGGCACTCTGTCATAGAGCCGCACCCATGACAACCATATTAAAAGGTGTTTTTTAAAAATAAATGGCGGAAGTTTCTTCCTAACGAATTCCTGGACTGATATCTATCTTGAGTTGGGAGGTTTGGCTACGGATTTACATAGAGAGGAAGTGGTTTTTCCACCTCTCATGGAAGTTTCCTTGATGATAGGGCCAATCCCATAATTATAGGGATCCCAACTCCCCTTCCTCCATCTATAAAAGCTTGCTCATCTCCTTTGCAAACTGGTTCCCAAGAGCTTTCACATCCTTATGCTGCAAGAGCCTTCTTGATTCCCTTAAGGCCAAATCCAAGCAAGGAGACTATTGTCAAGTATTCGGAGAGAGAGGCTTGTCCCATCCTTGACAGGCTTTATCGAGACATGTTTTGCTGACGACCCGCCAAAGGAGAGTGATGCGTCGAAGCTATGGTTGTATTCTTCTTTTGACTCATTAATGATAAGCGACTATTGGTTATGGTTCCACTCTTGTTCTTGATGATGTTCGTGAGTTATGTCCTCTTTGACTGACATATAGTTGTATATACTGGATTTTATGCTTGCGTTTGTGTTGTTTCTTGCATGTGCAGGTGTCCGATCACGGAGATCGTGAGGATTGTGATCTGCCAGGGCAAAGGAACGGGAGCACCACCTCTTCTACAAACGACAACGTTGGATTCCAGGTAAGCCTTCCTTGCAAGTTGGTTTATTTGCAATTAGGAACCT
Organism: Pinus albicaulis; assembly: GCA_034641835.2. Classification (NCBI taxonomy): domain Eukaryota; kingdom Viridiplantae; phylum Streptophyta; class Pinopsida; order Pinales; family Pinaceae; genus Pinus; species Pinus albicaulis. Next base: position 147,984,072 of record CM076579.1, on the reverse strand, counting down.
GCACTGTAGCGTGTTTGATTGTTGCTAGACCCGATCTGGGCTAGTAGGGATCGCCTCTGTCCGCAAAGGGGATTAACCTCTTCAACAATTTGGCGACTCCGCCGGGGACTCAGCTTGTTGTTTGATTTGTAAGCTATAGACATAGCCTGAAGTGCAGCCAGATAGCCTTCGAAAGGCTTTTGCTCTGCATTAGAGGAGTAGATCAACGTTGCTTCAGTCAATCTCTGGTTTAGTTTACGGACTGAACAACTTGGAGTATTGTCTTCTCTTTCCGGTCAATTTCTTGGCCTTGCTTGCTTGGTCAGCTCTTTGGATTGTTTTTCTGTTTGTTTGGCTTTGTTTTAGCCTTGTCATCGCTTGTTTGTGTCTGAGATTGCTTGTTTTTTATTTTCCCATATTAAACTTGGCTGGCGCGTTTTTCAGCGTTACAGTCGTGCCCATTGGTGTAGGTTGCTTGTGTATCATCCGCACCATTGCCTTTCTGGCGCTAATTTCAAGCTCACAGTCGCGCCAATCCTGTGAGCTATTAGGGTTTGCTGTGTTTTATGCTTTCTGGGACTGAATTGTTATTTTGATCTTGTTTTTTCGGCTATTTGAGTACATTGGAGCCTAGTTTGACTGATTGTAACCTCTATCCTTTGGTTGTTTGCCTATTTCTTTCGATTTTGCATTCGAGCCCTAGGGCATCTAGGTGCTTTTGTGAGTCGAACCTCCCTTGGGAGTTTTTGGGTTTTTGTTCGTTCATTCGACTTTGGGATTGCTTCCTTGCATTCGTTTGACAGTTGTCTATCATTTTATTGCGCTTTTTGAGTGACTGATTTCGTTTTCATTCAAATTTCGCTTTGCTTCATTTTGGGCCTAGATTACACATCTCATTAGTGTCTTTGGGACTTTTCTTGGTTTTGAGAGACTTTGGGTCGATTTGAGATCTGATTGTTTGTGCCATTGAGTGAAATCTGCTTGTTTTTCTCTCTTATTATCATTTCTCAAATTGCTTCTCATTTGTTTTCAGTCTGTTTAGTGCATCTAGCTCTAAAACATTGAAAATTAAAAAATCTCTTTTGCTTTTGATTGATTAGTGCAAATTAAAATCTTTTCAGTGTTATTAGTAATTAGTGACTTTGAAAGAAAAGTTTTTAGTTTCATTAGCTGCATTAGAGATATCACTGGTTGTATTCCGATCATTTTGTTTGTGTAAAAAGCTCTTAACTCTTCTGTAACTAGCTTTCATCGAATGAAATGATATACTGTGGCATGTAGTTTTGCATTTAGGAGATTTTTGAGAAACCACTAAGGCAGCATTGAAATCTAACGAAACACATTTAGAGGTCTACGCTAGAGACGTGTTCCGGTGTCTTAAAACCTAGTGGCTGTCGTTCGCCTTTTGGCTTTAGACAGCACTAGTACGGACTTGTGCTCCCCGTACCGTCGCGTATATAAAGTGAAACCCCACTAGGTTTCAATCCTTTATCCATAGGAAGCCGAGTCTGCCGCCCTATACCCGTGATACACTGGACACAACATTTGGGGAGATTGCCTGCACGTACGGAAAGTCCTTGGTTGATTTCTCTTTCATTATTGGAACCAAGGTGTATATTTTAGTTCACGGTTATTTGCTACACCCTTTTGCCTAGTATTCCTGAGTAGTCATTTGATCTTTTCTGACTCCCTAAATTTGAAAGGATCACCAAGCGCTTGTCCTTTCACGCTTGTGTCAAATTTGAAAGAGATAGAGTTACCTTTTCAACTGTTTCTCGACTCTTAAAACATGAAACGGTGAAGTTTCTTATTTTTCAATGTGGTAAAAAATTAATCACCCACGATCACACGCCTTGTTAGATTCTTCTTGTTGACCGTTTGATTGTGTGTCTTGACTCTTTTTCAGCCCGTGTGTGTGTTTGATCTTTTTCTCTTGTCGTTACTACCACAGTGGCGGAACCCTCGGTTTCGTGTACTGGTAGTCCTTATATGGACGATTCATCAGAGGTTTCCCAATCCTCTATTGAACCACAACAGCCCATTGTTTCCTAGTTTCCTGACGAGGGACCGGTTCTTTCTGAGCAACCCTTTAGGGGACCAGTTGAGTTCAATTGGCCCTTTTCTGACCTTTTGTCTGAATTGAGATTAGGAGCTGATTTCCTTTCTCTTACATCGGGTTCGCCTTTTATAGCTGTTGTTTTTCCTCCTAGTCCTTGCTGTCTATTACGAGATCTAGCAGCAGGCTCAAACATGAGTGATTCCAGTGAGGAAATCCCGACGTCCGGTGAAGATTACCAGTTATTTCCTCGGAGATTATTTCCAGGAGACGACTCTGAACCTACTGTTATGTCATCATCCGGTCTCTCATTGCTAACAGAGTATAGATCCTTGGGTCAAATCATTTCCGCTGCAGCCTCTATGGGAGTGTCAGCTCCTTCTACGAGGTCGGTTGCTCCTTCATTGGGGGTGTCTCCTTGGACACCCGTCACTTTTGTACCCGCTCGGCCCACTATCTATGTGGCCGCCTCTGCGCCCGCTGTCACAGCACCCTCCGCGAGGGCTATGCTGCCTCCTGAAGACGTTTATTTAGCGACTGCTATACCGGAGAACATCTCTCCAGAGGAGTATCGGTTGTCCCCACAACAGCCGAACCCCGAGGTTGGACCATCCTCCCAAGATCCCAACCGCTCTTATTTTTCGCACTACGCAGAGGATGGTACACCAGTGTATGCTTTTCCAGATTAGTATGATGAGCACGGGGACATTTTACGTCTACCCGCTCCTGAGGCTCACCTCCATGCTCAAGGTTTACCTTATAACCAGGCTTATAACCCGTAAGGGAAACCTTTCCAAGGCCAACCTTCGGGCCAGCCTGGCTATCTTTATGACCCACAGGGGAAGCCCGTGCAAGGCTATCCTGCAGGCCAGCAAGGGCCATCGTACGGTCCGCAAGGACAGTATTACAACCCTTCCGGTCAACCTATGCAACCTCAGCTGGGGTACCAACCGGGACCGGTCTACGGTCCTGGGGGCAAATCTAGCCTTCTCAACCTATGAAACCATAGTATCCTGTTGTTTCCAATGTTGCATATCAGCCGGGACCATCCTCTGGTCCTGCTCCAAGTCAAACCGGTTACCAGCAACCACCTGGCTCTATTCCTCCACCAGGCCAACCAGCCCATCCGGTACAACCGGGTGTTCCGCCTCCAGGCCAACTGGCCCATCCGGCACAACTTGGGGCTCCTTCACAGCCAGGTCAACCTGCGCAACCGGCGCAACCTGTCTATCCGGGTCACCCTGTTTACTCAGGGCAGCCTGCTCAGCCGGGTCAACCTGTTCACTCAGGGCAGCCCACTCAGCCAGGTCAACCTGTTCACTTAGGGCAGCCCGCTCATTCCATTAACCCTGCCCAGCAGCCAATTTATTTGATACCGTAGCCAAATCAACAGATGCGCCCTAGTTATCAGGCTCCGCAGGGTTCCACCTATCAACAGCCAACTCATCCTTAGGGAGGTTATTATCCTCATGGTCAATCTCAACCGAATTATAACCAACCCCGAGGTTCTCAGTATTATCCTCATCAACCCAGTTCTACCTATACTCAGCAGCCAAATCCAAATGTTGCTTACACTGGGCCGACATATAATTAGGGTTCGTACTCTGGTTATCAAGCCCCACACACTGGTTACCAGTAGCCAAATCAGTCTGGTTATACGACCTACAACCCCTACAGTCAGAATCCTATGGGACAGAACCCATGGGGGCAAGGATATTCCCAACCAGCGTGGAGTACAGGTACCGGTCCTCATCCTGGGCCTGGCATGCCGGTCAATCCGCCATTGTCGTTCCTGGCCACCTTGGAGTTGCCGAATGTTTCAAAATTGACCAATGATCCGATTTTGCATAATCCTTATTGGCCTCCGGTTCCTACCAAGATACCAGGTGATTGCCCCAAGTTTGAGGGTAAAGCTGGGGAGGACCCCCAAGCGCATGTGATGACGTATCATCTTTAGTGTTCGTCTAACTCTTGGGTCGATGATTCAATTCGTCTGCGCCTCTTCCAGCGCACTCTGACTAGAGCTGCTGCTAAGTGGTACATCGAGTTATCTCGTGGCATATTCCAAGATTTCAATTCCTTAGCCATGGCTTTTTTTATGCACTTTCAGTTACCGGTTCGCTATGAAGCTGGGACGCACCTCCTGACTTCTTTGAAGCAAGATAAAGCCACTCACATTTTCGATCACATTCATGAGTGGTGGCATCGTCGTAGACTGATCAAGTTTCATATACCTGATCAGATACTAACTCACTGGTTCACCACCTCCTTCGTGAACAAAATCACCCAAGATATTGCGATGGGAGCGTGTGTGACGGAGGAACAAGCCATTGCGCATGCCCAATATATGGATCTGGTATACTCACAGTTTGGCACGCTTTATGATATATTTCCTGATGCTCCATGATCCGGAACCTCTAAGGCTCCACCTACCCCTGCGGTGGATGGTGTCATTGGTTCCGTGACTTAGAATTCGAAGAAATCTTCGAATGGGAAGCAGAAGTCCAACTCATCCAATAATTCTGCTCCTCCTGCCCCTACCGATTCTGGAAAAACTGTAGAGGTTAATGCCGTTCAGGCTAATCCTATGGAGAAAGCCTCCAAGGGGAAAAAGAAGGGCAAAGGTAAATCCAAATCCGACGCCCCAAAGCCAGAATCCAAATCTCGTACTGAGGATGGTTCTCAACGTAAACCGAAGTACCCCTGCCTCATTTGTGAAGGAGACCATTATACTAAGGATTTTCCACGACGATATGAAGTTATTCAACTTCTCAAAGGCTCCAAAGGGACTCCGGCAGTTCTTAAAGAACCATTCCCGTCTCAGCAGACCCAGATGGTTGAATAGCCATCACCATCTGCACCATTTAGGTCCCAGGTTTTTATGATGAATGGTGCTGCACCTATCTCTCTTGCCACTCGTTCGAAGGATTACAACGAATCGCGGCAAGCACCATGGAAGGCAGTTGCGAATGGACCACCTCCCCCACCTTTCTCTGGTTCGTTGGAAATCGAGAAGCCTACTCCTGAACCTATTTTGAAGCCACCTTCTAAAGGTGTTCTACGAAGATCTTCTTATAATCCGAATGCCCGTGCCGCTCAGCACTACAGTATTGTTGAGGATTTGGCACAGGCGCCTTCTGCTATGTCTACAGTAGAAGTTCTTCAAATCTGTCCTTCACAACGAAAGGCTTTATTGTCTGCCATCGGTGGCATCGATCCCGCTGATTCTAGTCTTCTCACCTTCGACCTAGAGAATTTCACCCCCCCCCCGACTTCCACATCAGATCGGTCTTGTTATTCAAGTCAGGATTAACGGTCTTAACATCAATAGGGCCGTTGTGGATGAAGGTGCCTATACCTACGTCATCTCATCCGCTTGCTGGAAGGCCATTGGCTCTCTGGCCCTTTCGTCATCTCCCAATGCCCTAGAGGCATTTGATGGTTGGGAATCCAAACCCCTAGGTGTTCTCGAGAGTCTGGCGATCACTTTACAGGGGAAGAATCTCAATGTAGAAGTAGAAGTGGTTGACGCCAAGCTCAACTACAATATACTTCTCGGCTGCAGCTGGACTCATGCCTTGCTATGCATGCCATCCACCATTTTTTGACTCCTTAAGTTCCCTCACGAGGGAAAAATCGTCACGGTGGATCAGTTGTCCTTCTTCACCTCCACCTCCGAGAACAACATTCCATACATGGATCAGATCCCAAATCCCCCTGACAGTGTAGGACCTGGTCTCTTCAAGGACCCCGTCCTCATGGGTATTTTTCCCACACCACCACCACACACCGCTCAAGTTAACATGATTTCCAGGTCTGATGACCCCTGGCTCATCCCTACGCCGGAGCAAGTGTTTGAGTTTGGAGAATCAATGCCCTTGAATCCAGTAGAGATTAGATACTGTGAAATTGTTGCTGCATCTGATCCTCCACCTCCTTAGCATGCTCCTTTGAGCATGGCTCTAGATGTCTACTCTCAATCCCCCTGGCTTGGTCAGGCCGATTCACCTGATCCTCTTAAAGAGACTTTTCCTTCCGATGAAGCCATCATTGAAACTATGTCTCTTGGGGAGCTGCCTTGGGGCGATGGATATCATCGTTCATCTTTCATGCCTAGCTTGGGGGCAATGTCAGATTTTCTAGAGCGTTATGCATCTCAGGTTCCTACTCCTCCTCTCCAAACGCCCATCTTTACGCATGAGGTTCTTTCGGAGGGAAACCTGAGTAATATCACTCAAACCATCCCAATCAACATCTCTGTTAAACCGGGGATCGTTGAGAATATACACGTGGGAGTGACTTGTTCTCCTGATGAGATACAGGTCTATACTGATCGTTTCAAAGAATTCAGAGATGTGTTCGCCTGGTCTTACGAGGAAATGCCTGGGATTGATCCCAGTATCATTGTGCATGAGATTCCAACCTACCCTGGTGCGAAGCCCGTGCGCCAACGCTTACGCCCAATGCATCCTCGTAAAGCCATGGCAATTAAGGCAGAAGTTGAAAAAATTCTGAACGCGGGCTTTATTTATCCCATCCCCCTCACAGAATGGGTTTCCAACATTGTCCCTGTCGATAAAAAGTACGGTACTATTAGGGTCGGTGTTGATTACCGCGACATTAATCGCGCCTGTCCGAAGGATAACTATCCCACTCCGTTCATAGACCAGATCATCGACGAATGTGCCAGAAGTGAGATTTATTCCTTGATGGACGGTTTCTCGGGGTATAATCAGATCAACATTCTACCTGCTGATTAGCACAAGACTACATTCATCTGTCCATGGGGTTCTTTCGCGTATAAAAAGCTCCCATTCGGCTTGAAGAATGCTGGAGCCACTTTCTAGTGTGCAATGTCTTACGCTTTCCATGACATACGCCATATCATTCAGCCTTATGTGGACGACTTGCCAGCTCATTTGGCTACGCGAGAGGACCACCCTGAACACCTCCGCCAGATTTTCCTTCACTGTAGACGCTACAATATTAGGCTTAATCCTCATAAATGCATCTTTTGCGTGGATTCTAGCCGTATTTTTGGATTCATAGTCTCCAAAGACGGAATTCGCCTTGACCCTTTAAAATTCAAGGCTATCATCAATCTCCCATCACCCTCCTCATTATATCAATTGCAGAGTCTGCAAGGAAAAGCAAACATCCTTTGACGCTTTATCCCAAACTACACGGAGGTGGCTAAAGGATTCACGCGCCTATTAAAGCAGAACGTTCCCTTCCATTGGGACGAAATTGCTCAGCAATCCTTTGAGAAGCTAAAGACGTTACTGGTTAATGCTCCTTTGCTTCGTCCTCCTGATTGTCACCGCGATTTCACTTTATATCTCACCACCGCGTTTAGCACCATAGCTATGGTTCTGGTGTAGGATGATGATGATGATAATGAACATGTTGTTTATTATCTATCACGAAACCTTCTCGATATAGAAACACGTTATGCTCACGTCGAGAAGTTGGCGTTAGCCGCAGTACACGCTGTGCAGCGCTTTCGCCACTACATCCTATTGTGTATGATAACAATGGTTTCAGATTGCAACCCCATGACATATATTCTCTCTCGAAAATTACTGGAGGGAAAATACTCCAAATGGATTGTTATCCTGCAGGAGTTTGACTTAGAGTTTACTACTGCTAAGTCAACCAAATCACTTGTTTTCGCGGATCTTATATGCTCACTCCCGGCAGACTCCACTCCACACTTCGAGGATCATATCCCGGACGAAACTCTTTTCCTCATCAATACTCGCGACCCTTGGTATGGCGACATAATCGTGTATCTTCAGACCTCCACATTTCGGTCTGAGTTGACTAAAGATGTCCGACGATGGATTCGGCATTAGTCTCAACCCTACCGCATCGTAGGAGATACCTTATACCGCGTTGGAGTAGATTCGGTGCTCCATCGGTGCCTAACCTTGGAAGAGGCTGAAAGGGTCCTAAATGATTGCCACAGTGGTGCCTGTGGTGGACATATGTCCGGATATGCCACTGCCCATAAAATTTTGCGAGCAGGTTACTTCTGGCCGTCCATATTCAAAGACTGTATCGTTGCAGTCCGTAAATGTCACGCGTGCCAGGTGTTTCAGCGCAAGATGTGCGTGCCGCCTCTCCCCTTGCATCCTGTTATTACTGTCGGCCCTTTTGTGAAATGGCGCGTGGACTTTATGACGTGTAACCCTCGTTCGGCCGGGGGGCATGCGTATATAATCGTCGCTGTCGACTACTTCACTAAGTGGGCTGAAGCGATGCCTACACTTGCTGCCGACGGTAAGACGGGTGCTCAGTTCATCTTAAACCACATCATTGCACGTTTCAGGGTCCCTCAAGCCATCGTTACTGACCATGGTACTCATTTCCAAGATTATATGATGGCCGAGCTGACTTCAAGATTGGGCTTACGCCACGATAGCTCAACGCCATATTACCCTCAGGCAAATGGCCAGGTTGAAGCAGTGAATAAGGTTTTGGTCACTGTTCTTCAACGAACAGTTGGTATTCACAAATCCAATTGGCACCTCCAACTTTTCTCAGCTCTATGGGCATACCGGATGTCTGCAAAGAGTGCAACTAGATTCACACCGTTTCAGTTGGTGTATGGTCTGGAAGCAACTCTTCCAGTTGAATGCGAGATTCCTTCTTTGAAATTAGTCGTGGAACTTCTACCCAATACTTCTGCTAAGGACGAGCGTCTTTTGTATCTAGAACGGTTAGATGAAACCCGCCGTTTAGCTGCTTTAGTCATTGAAGCACAAAAGAAGTGGGTCAAAGCTCACTTTGATCAATCAGTTTCTCCACATTCCTTTATCGAAGGGGACCTCATCCTCCTATACGATCAAGCGCATGACAAGCTTGGGGCTAGTAAGTTCCAACCTATGTGGCATGGGCCCTACATAGTAAAATGCATTTTGAAGAATGGGGCTTATGAGCTTATAGATTATGAAGGAGTTCCGCTGGCGCAGCCCAGAAATGGGTTGTACCTCAAAAAATACTACGCCTAAAGTGATTTTTGGTGTAGTGTGTACATAGGTGCGTGCTTTTCATTTGTGTGCATGTGTGGTGTCGTTTGCGATGTAAACATCTTTCTGCTGATCGGGTCTTCCTGATTGTGCAGATGTCCATCAATCCGTTTGTTGGTTTCGCGGATGGTGCCGCCCACAGTACCAGGAATCTGTCTTCGGCGGCCTGGGTAATCTACGATCATGCTGGTGAGTTGGTCAACCTGCAAGGTGTGTGTCTGGGACGTACTACAAATAACATCGTGGAATATAGTGCTGTGTTAGAATTATTAACCGAGGCTGTAAACCATGGTATCCGTGAATTGCTTGTGTATCTAGACTCGCAACTTGTAGTATCACAACTGAACATACACTATTCAGTAAGAAACCCATCCATTTTACGTCTGTATCTACATATTCGTTTACTGGAAAGAAATTTTGATTATATTACATATCATCATATACCCAGGCATATGAATGCGTTAACTGATGCAGTAGCTAATTTGGTTTTAGATAGACATTTGCACAATTTGTAAATCAACATCACATGTAAAAGGAAAATCCATCCAGAAATAGATATGTATATATATAGATATCGAATGTTTGCATAGTGTGCATCACATTAAATAAAAAATATACATGTTCATCTTAATACATATGGAGATGACATGTCTCTCAAAAAATATGCATGATAAAAGCCCTAGGAGTCTAATCCGCATGGTGCTCATGATAACAAGTGACTGCACGCACTAAGCATCTCAGAAGTCGGTGGAGGTGACTAGGTACTCCCACCGTATGTCTCTGGTACCCCATCGATACATCTGCTAGCCGGGCATAGTCTGGGATCCCTCGAGCAATACCCTCGAGATTCTGGATCAACTCCCCCCCCTCTGCACCCTCTGCCTAAGGATCAGGTGTGGGAAGAGTCCTCCGCGCGATAGGAGACATACCGGATGGTCTCTCTAGGCCCACGTCTGCATACATGTAAAATGTGTCAGGATGGACATGTATTACCAAAAAAATCATAAAACATAAAAATAAAAAAGAGAAGAGATCGTACCCAACTCCTCGTCCCAATCATCTCCCTCCGGCAATGGGAGATCTGGGTCTCCAGTGAAATCGGTTCCTGCATATGGCCAGTCTTCCACCACAATCAACTAGCGCCGCAACCACCCAAAAAACTCCGGCCTCTAGGACATCTGTTGGCCTCCTCCAGCTCTGGGCATCAGTGCCGCCCAGCGAGCCATTCTTGGCTCTTGTGGAATCGGCTCAGCTACTATGGCCCCTTGGCCTTGGAATATTGGTAATCGTTCCAGAATGAACGATACCATGATAGAACCGTAGCCAAACTGTTTCAGTTTGGCCTGCTTGCACTTCATGAGCTGTCTCTTGATATTTATTGTCACTGCTGTCGCCCAGTCGAATAATAGGGGACTCATGCACTCTGAGGCCAGTAAGAGTTGGGCCTTTGTTGCCTCGTGCGGTGCCTGCGATCCCGCGGCCCGCGTGATGGTATGAAGCACTACCTTGAGTGCTAGATCAGGAATAGTATGGATGTCCACCTTTCCACTTCCTGATCCCAGTCGTGGCCCTCGGCACACTCGTACCATCACTTGCTCCATCTTCTCACCAGACGGTCTGCTCCCTGTCAATATGGGCACCGGACCTCTACGCGATAGTTCGGTTATGAAGTATATGTCATAAACCTCTAGTTCTAATACTTGGTCCCGCAACTTGAACACTTGTTCATGTTCGTCCCATATGCTGATTAGGTACTGTAGGAGCTCAGGCTGAGCTCGTAAGTAAGGTGTCAGGAAGAACTTCTTAAGCCCACAGTTCTTGAGGGCATTCATGCAAGTCTCATTCTCCATGGCCTATTCATCCTCTTCCCTGTGCTCCCTCTCTTTCCACTCAATGACCATTTTGATTGGTTGCCTTCATTCACATGGTCAAAAAACTTCAATTAGACCTCTGCTATCCTTAAAAATTCATGCAATTCATTCATTGTGTGGAAATTCAAACGGAAAATTGGATTGCGCCAGTTGGCGCGGGCCCTTTGGAAATAAAATTCCATTGGCGCGGGTCCGTGCTGGATACCTGCGCCAAAGGGCGGAACCCTAAAAATTCAAAAATTCCTCACATAGGTCTAATATGCAATAAAAATTTATGAAAAACGGATTGAAATGGAGTACAAAGAAGCGCCTCTTACCTAGAACAGACAGGAATTTGAATGGTAGCCCGGATTGGTCGCAATCACCGTCAGAAGTTCGCACACAAAATGGACCACTGCTGCTCTTCAGTAAGGTAAATAGTGAAAATTAATTTTATTTTTACCATTTGACATATTTATAACTTTTTTGAACTCAAAATAGGTTTTGAAAGTTATTTTCTGAATATTTTAATATATTTTGTCAAAAATGGGTTTTACACTTGCTTTTTGTGCAGCAACAGGTTTTTTACGCGACTTAAACGGTGAAACGAGTTGTATTTTATACTTTTTCAGACTCGGTAAATACACGAAAAAGTCACTTTGGAGTCATCTTTCAGCTCTTTTCTAACTCTCTAAATATGAAAAGATTGTCGAGGCCCTTGTCGTTTCGATCTCGTTAAAGTGGACACAAATCGACATCTACCCAGTATACGTTTACCCCTTTTTCGGGCTGGGATGGATTATTTACGAAAAAGGAATACCCTAGCCTATCGCGACTAGGAGGTTTTCTCGGATGTTGTTTTCTACCTTTTCGGGTCTGAGGAACTATTTGAGAAAAGGGACCGCTGGAGTTTACTTTTCTGCTGTCTTTTAAAACTCTCTAAATATGAAAAGACGCCAAGTTCTTCCTTTGTCAGACTCGTTAAACCCTGATGACATTGGATTCAGTCGAAATGACGTTCTCCGAGTTTCTCCTTCCTAGGGCTCGTTAAATGTACTAGGATGGATTCGCCCGAAGAGCGGACTTATATCACAAGCATATGCTATCCCCTTCAAGCTTGTCATAAAAAATAATTGGGGTACTCGACAGAAATGGCGGGGAAAAATGGAACCAGCATCATTGTCGTATCGGCAGTATGTCACTCTTGAACATGACACTTGCCTGCATTCATGTCGGGTTGGGGACATCTCATCTCATTTTTCACTTGCCTCCATGGGTTTGGGTAATCCCTTTTGACCTCTCATCTTCTCGTTGCTTCATCACCATGACCTCTAATCCGTTGATGTCAAATACTGCCAAATCCACTATTGTGCTGTTATATGTTGAAGAGAAGTTGACCTCTGCAAAGTATCAACCTTCCTCTGATTCTCATATGATCCTGATTCACAAAAAACATCATGTTCCTATATCTCGTATCGATGATGTGGGAAACATTATGGCCCACCTTCGATCAAAGTCACTTCCTGTCAACTTCAGCTCATTATCCATGAAGCTGATCTAGAGACTCCTTTATGGTCCCTTGGAGCCTGCATGCCTCAATGGCAGGCTCGTCACATTTGACATGAGGTTTTCATTATTGGCCTCCGATCGACTGATTCTACGGGTGTTCGACGCCAGCTCATTGATTCACATGCCGTAGATTGTACCTATAGTACCTTGAGGGCCATTGTCATTATTGGTGGTTCCTCTCACGTTTGTTAATGACTTTCATCATTGGCTGGTAATCAGATGATGTTCTTGCATGTTCGACTTCAGCTTACATATTCGCATGCTTGAACTTGTAATTTGTTTGGGTCGAGATGGAGCGCAAGACCCTGGATTTTGTCTGTTGGAATCCAGGCTGTGATTTTGTAGACTATTATTACATGAATCACTGATTGGATGGCTACGACCATACCTGAGTCTATTTATCGATCCTCTCTGGATGGCTGCGTCCATGGCTTGGATCTCGATTATTGTATACTTTGTTATGGATGGCTACGCCCATACCACGCATATATATCATGTATCTGAGACATCAGTTGTACTTCTCTCCGCAGGTTTTCCGATGGCAGTGTTTTTAGTCGGCATGTTCTCGTAAATAATTTCACCCCTCTCTCTCTCGGGCCTCATGCTTTAGGGGGCATCTGTTACACAACAATTTGTCACTGTCCCTGCCATTCCCATCCCGCACATTGGAGGGCTCATTTCGTGACCAGTGAGCAGAGACAAGACTTGAAAATACTTTCATTGCATCCCTCTGAAGATGAGCTTTCATTGCCCTGAAGACATCTCCCTGCCAAAAACCCTAAAAATAACTCTTTTTCCATTGGCCCAGTTCCACAGTTCAGCCCTCGTGCCAAGGGGGAAAATCCTCCAAAGAGGGCGTGCCAATTGGCGCTATGTCATAGAGCCGCACCCACGCCAACCATATTAAGAGGTGTTTTAAAAAAATAAATGGCGGAAGTTTCATCCTAACAAATTCCTGGACTGATATCTATCTTGAGTTGGGAGGTTTGGCTACGGATTTCCATAGAGAGGAAGTGGTTTTGCCACCTCTCATGGAAGCTTCCTTGATGATAGGGCCAATCCAATAATTATAGGGATCCCAACTCCCCTTCCTCCATC